>CAUYQU010071887.1:0-85645 GCA_963574635.1 Cheracebus regulus | reverse complement strand
AATTTTAACATTCTGAAAGTCACACACACACACACACACACACACACACACACACACACACACACACACACACACACGTGCACACGCAATTTAAAAACAATCAAACTTCCTATTTCTACTTAGTGATATATACTCATAAGATACAAACTAAAGGGAAACAACAGGTCTGCCTTTAAAGAAACATCCATAACCATATTATTTTGTGCTTTGGTTTTTGGGTTTTTTTGAGATGGACTCTTGCTCTGTCGCACAAGCTGTGGTGCAATGGCACAATCTCAACTCACTGCAACCTCCGCCTCCCAGGATCAAGCAGTTCTCGTGCCTCAGCCTCCTGAGTAGCTGGAATTACAGGTGCGCACCAGTATGCTGGCTAATTTTGTGTGTGTGTGTGTGTGTGTGTATTTTTAGTAGAGATGGGGGTTTCAAAATGTTGCCCAGGTCCCGAAGTCAAGTGATTCACCCACCATAGGCTCCTAAAATGCTGGGATTTCAGGCGTGAGCCACCGTGACGGCCAATTATTTTGTTTATTCAAATACGACAAAATTATCTATCAAGGTCAGAAACTAAATGATATAGGTATATATTTAATCACTACTGCTCTAAGCCAATGGTTTTATATTCTGCCTCTCATTAGAATCATTTGGGAATCTTTATAAAAAAATACCAAGTTCTGAGTGTCACCCCCAATTTTCCAATTGAACTGGTCTAGGGGAACCCAGTTGCTTCCAATGTGTAGTTAGGGTTGAAACCTTTCACTTAAAGTATAAGTATGATAAACAAGACAAAAACACTGTGAACCTTATCTTTATAAGTTGGCATTAATGAAAATAGTCTCTTAATTCAAATATCAAGAGAAGAAAGCTTCTGAGATGGCTACTCATAACTGCTTAATTCAAACATGGTCCCTTTCATTAACTGTCACTAATGGCTTATAATCACATATGATTTTGTTAGATAAACAAAGAGCTATACTGCTTGAAGCATAAATACAACATGCTTTTTTAAATCTCACAGCAACCCACTCCCATGCAAATAAGTCAACATTTAGTTTTGGACTAACATGCACATAAAAATACAACAGCTACTATGATTATGGTGTTTTACGCCAGGCATTGCTTTAAGCCCACTATGTATATGAACTTCTTTGATTTTCACATCACCACAAGAGGTGTTATTGTTTTTCGCATTTTATGGATGAGAGTACTGAAACACAAATTTTAAGTTGCCCTGTTTCACTCAGATAAAAAAGAACAAAGCCAGGACTGAAACCCAGGAAATATGGCTCCCGAATCTAAGCATGTAACCTTCAACCTTTACTGGCACAATATTTAATATTCTTTATTTGGTTGAGCACTTTACAGTTCATATTTTTAATATATATTATCCTAATTGATCCTTGCACCAATCAAGTGAAAAATAATAAAACTGCTGTTATCACTGAAAAAGAACCAAATTTAGAGAGATTAGGTAATCTGTTCACCATCACATGACTAAAAAGTTAAAAAAACTCTCCTGTACAAAAAGAACATGTCTTCTCTTAGGAAACTGTCTTAAGAAAGTAGTTTTTTAATATTACATAAAATTAGGAAATCACATGTATTCAAAGTAATTGATATTTTTCTTGAGAACACATAACATTCTTTAAACTAAAGTTGTATCAACAAGAAAGCCCATAAGCAAAATCAGGAATTAAATGTATTAAACATTTTATTATTAAATTAAATTTTGTCTTAAATGATTCCACTTCCCCTTTCTTAGCTTTCTGTCACTCTAGCTCACCTCTTCCCCACCCTCTGGGCACTCAGAATCTTTGTGTTCCTTTCTGCTAGGCCAGATCCTCACCACCCGAATCTAAACTCTTACGCCAAGTATCCAAAAGCCATTCTTTGAATATTCCCTTTCTTTCCCTCATCAAAATTTCAAATCCCCTTACTACCTTGTTCTAATATGATGTTCAAGAGGAATCCTAACTCCATCCTCTCAAAACCTCAAGCCTGAATCCTTGCTAGGGTAGATATTTGTGTGAATGAGCTTCTCTACAGTAGAGAAGATGGCCTGAATCTTTGAGTTTAATTTTGGTAAATAGGGTTGTCAGGGAAGATAAATTGTGGGGACAAGGAACCCTTCTCATCATCCTCCAGGTCACAAAGTAGAGATCACCACCTTCTCCACAACATGAAAACATGTTGTTTCTTAGGATACCTTATGCCAAATTCCACAACTTAATCAGAATTATAATCTTAGACATCCTTTCTTTGTAGGTAGGCCTGTAGACACCAATGGATCAAATTATATGACTAACTTAATTACTAAAACTAATCCAAATAATGGCATTTCAAACAACCAGTTTGCTTCTGAAGGAGAGGTAATTGTCATTTATCTTGCTAAATATTAGTCTTTCTAAATATCCAGACATGTTTACTTTCCCAGCCTCTGATTAAACTTACTACATACAAACCAAAAAAAAAAAAAAAAGGACTGCAAATTAAATATAGAACTTTGAGTCAGGACCTCTATATTACAAATCCAGCTGTGCTATTGACATTTTTTTTTAAATAAAATTAGCCAAAATGTCTTCACCTGAAAGAAACCTTGGGGGAAAAATGCCTCCATTTTCCAATCTGAAAAACACATGTAAGAAGTATGCAGTTCTCAGGGTCATTTTTAAGTACAGCACTGCAAAGTTTAAGCACTCATAAATACAGAGTTGGAACATACTGGCAATTAAACAACCATCTCTGGGTAATCATAACCATACTTTTTAGAAGGTTAGCGGCTTCTTAGGAAGGTAGGAATACCACTTCAAGTGACCTACACCACTAATTTGCTTAACAAAACTAGTAGTTCAGACAACTAGTTACAAAATGCAAAAATGCTAGGTATGCTAAAAGAAAAAATAAAAAGCTAGATAAGAACAGTATGGTTTTTCTATCCAAACTGGTTTAATATCTGCATAATTTTTTCCAGTCTTCATTTTATTCCCCTTGTGAACACAGGTATATATCTGCATGACCTCATTAGAGCTTGGGGTGAAGGCTGACATTATGCTAATTGGCTCATTTGGAGATTCAAACTAATAACCTTTGCCTTATTAGAAGTATGCTCTAATAGCAAAGCACAGTGGTTATCATTATAATTATTGGTTGTAACTGATTATACTTAATATATAATAAATATGGTAATTAAGTCTTTCTATACAAAATGTATGTTTGCTTTCCAAGTATTTTTCCCTCTGTTACTTCACTTTAATGCCTTTTCAAAAATAGCCATTGATTTTCAATTTGATACAAAACCTAATACCATCAATACTAATTTAAGCTGAAAACATACACTCCCTGAAGTATGAGTTATTCATTTACTCTTTCATCTGCCTTCAGGCAAGCACACACTTAAGTCATCTAAGACTGTCTGATGTTTCAAAGAACTCCAGAGAGTAACACCACCACCTTCGGTTTGCATAACACATTATGGTTTTTACAAATCACTTTTTTCCCCATCCTATTAGATAGTCACAATATCACAAGTCTCAGATTTAATTATCCACATTTTACAGATGAAAACACTGAGCATCAGAGAGGTTAAAGTGTTTTGCCTCAGCTATAGAACTGGAAAGGAACACCATCAAGACCAGGACGTGGGTGTCCTGTGCTCTTATCACAAGCTGCTTCCTCCATTGGTAATTTAGCTCACTTTGGTGACCATTAGGAAATACTTCTATGTATCTAAATGACATTTCTTAATTTCCTTTTACTTTGTCTTTGATAGAATGAAAATGAGATTGTTGTTTTCCCAAAACTGTAAACAGTGTCACTGTTAAATCGTTTCAGTATGTTCATTAAGTTAATAGTGAAATTGTAGGAGGTATCAATACATGCTTCACTGGTCACCATCCAGGCCAATCTGGCTCAGTCTGAATGAAAAGACTGCTGCTAAGACAAGCGGGCACCGCTTCTAGACATTTTCACAGGAAAATGGATCACAGTATAGCAAAAGCATTTTGGCAGACATCACTTCCGTCTTAAAGCCCTAACCCAAACAAATCTTCACAGATGGCACAGGGCTGATTCAGTCTTCAAAGTGTAAAAAGGGGAAGCTTTCTGGGTTAAACACTGTCATAGCAACCGACAACATGCTGAGTGCAACACTGGGCCCTACATGTCACCTGCATCCAGTCATTTGATCTTCAAAATAATCCTACAACAGAGTTAGAAGTATTACCCCAGAGTTTGATGAATGTGAAAAACTGAAACGCAAAGAAGTTTAAAAAACTTGCCAAAAGTCACTTAGGTAGTAAGTGTCTGAGTCAGAATACAATCTAGGTCTGACTACCTCCAAAACCTCCAATCCCTTAACCTGCCTTTCTAAGCTAAAATACATTGTTCTATCTTCACCAACAGCAGAGAAGATTACAGTTGAAAGGGATTAACTCCAAGCTAGCCTGTGTGATTCAGAATACAGGATTTATTTTTCTGAATCTCAATTTAATTTTTATAAAACAGGAAAATTCCTGGATAACCATTTCTCAGGGTTGTTGAAAGATCAAAATGAAATAAAACTATAAAGTATTACACAAATATGTGTTATATGATGATTCAACTCAATGTATAAATCTCTTAATCATGAAGCAGTCAAAAAATTGCTAAATTGAACAAAACTGACCATGTGTAACATCTAGGACTGCTGCCAGGCATGCCTCACAGCCCAAAGATGCCAATTAGTAAATGTTGCAAAGTTAATTAGTGACTTTTCAGCTCACAGATAACCTACCAGATAGCAATAGATCTCATGTGATGAAATCATTTCTAGCCTTTTAGGCATCTTTGTGGCTTCAATTTGAGTATTTCCAAAGAATCCTCTATTGTGTCCAGTACTTGGGAGTTTCAGTGAGGCATTTCCCAACAAGAGTCTGAGAATAAGGAAAATAATATTTCCGTCTGACAGTAAAATTGTAAAAGTAACATATAAAACAAAGAGATATGTTGTCAACCCTAAATGCACTAACTTGAACCATAATTTGTAAACCAGTGGCAGAGAATTAGCTCCAGTCATGTGCCTGGGTTTCACTCCAGGCAAAGTAGGCCACTGAACAATATAAACAACATATCTAAAGGTGACCAACAGGGAAGATATGGGGGAAGTGGTAAAATTAGAGACAGCAACCCATAGGAAAAAGAAGGGTAGGAAATTGTTTATGAAACATTATATCCAATACTGTTCAGGAGCATATGCACCTTCTGTCACATTGAGAAAGATTACTCCTAAAGTAAGAAAAATTCTTCAACCATCTTAACTAAAAATGAGTCTTATGAATGGCCTTGAATATCATTTCTCACTGGCAAGGCCTTCCCTACAGATGGAAAGCTCCATAAACTGGATTAAAGATCTTGGCATGAAATTAATTTTGCTTTACTCTAAATGGATTAAAGCAAACTTCTAATTATGACTTGGTTCCCCACATAGCCTAATCAGGTAAGAAATGTGTTGATCATTAAGATTTTGAGTAATAAGACACATTTCATAGTTACTCCTCATTGTAAATAAGTAAATCATCATTCACATGCCAACCGAAGTGCCATGGGCATTTTGTTTAGCCAGTCAGTGGCTAAGAGTCTGATTAGTTCAGGATGCTGACAAGAACACGTCCTTGGACTTTAAAAGACTCAAATGCTGAGACTTGCAGAAATCTTCAAAATACTCCTTAGGGTGGGTCCTGCCTGGCTCCATTGCTTCTACCTCTCTCGAAAGAAAAATCTCAGTAAGGGTCTGAATGTAATTGGATCTAGTGTTGACTATAATCTGATGATCCAAACGGATATAAAACGTGCTTACTAGGCAGATGTTTGGCAGATAATGACTGCCACATCATCAGTGTCTATAATGCACTAGATTCCTAAGTTAGAGATACAGAATAATCACACTTTTTCTGGAAAAAAAAAAAAAACATGCAGGCAGAAGATTAATACTGCATAATATAAAAAGTCTTTTTTAGTTTAACTCTAAACTATCTGAACACATTTTTAAACCTAGTTATCACTCTATCCTATAACTATTATATATTGCTTCCTCATTCCTTCTAATAAATTAATTATGCCAAGACACATGGATATATTGGTAGGCATAGTTTATATACAACAGATAGAAAGAAATATATACCCTTATGCATGTAACTATTTATCTGATAATCAAGACTTCCTTCATATTCAGAAATCAAATGTCAAGTAATATCATTCTTCTTCCAGCACTTTGCAGCATAAACTAAGTTGTTGGCAGTATTGTTGGCTTTTGTCACTTTGCTCATAGCTGCCTCATCCACAGAAGCCTGGAGCATACAAACATGACAGTGGACAGGCAAACTAGGTCAGCCTAGAGGCAAAGTCCTGAGGAAGAAAGAGCCCTTCATCTTTTCTAACACAGGCCTATGTTGTGTAAACTCATCACATCATCTGGAACTAAGCAACTGGTAAGAGGAGTAAGACCCAAGAAAATCGCTACCAGCCACACCTTAGCAAGTCAACAAAGTAGGAGCCATAGGGGAGCCAAGATAGGGAACGCACCCTGAACAATACTGTATATTAAGGGTAGAACTATCTGTGGCTATCCTGAGAAATAATAGCGTGGTAGAAACAGCTTAGGTTTGAAATAGGAGAACCTGGCACTAAAATGCTGGTGGTTACCAGCTTTCAGCCTTGGTTTCCTCACCCTTACGTTGGGCCTAATAAGAATCCTTGTCCTGCCTACCTCATATACTTCCTGTGAATCAAAGTAGGTGAATCAAAGTGGGTGAATCAAAATGGGACAATGTATGTTAAATGTACGTATGTGAAAAACATGCTTTGGAAACGCTAAACAGATGTTACTTATTGCTACCGGCTTTTCTGTATGGAAAGTATGGATCAGCAAATCAACTTCTCACAGTCCCAAGGTGGGGAAAACTGAAAAGAAAAGAAAAACAGTAATGTCACTAATGCCTTGTGGTTTTAGTGTTAAAAATATATAGTTGGGGAAAGCCTTGGCTTTTCCAAATTCTCTTCAAATCTGCTTACTCTAAAAACTAATCAAAATAAGCTGTTTATCACAAAATGGCCATCATGATGTGAATTGCTGTGGGGGACATTTTCGAAGTCCTCCCGCAAAAGACATCAAAACTTGCTCACTTGAGAACAAAACTATAAACTGTGTAGTATTGCTGGCCATCTGTTTGTCTCATTACCTAATGGAAAATTAGTAACTCGGAAAAGGAAAGAGTGAAAAGATGTGAGTAAGAAAGGGATATTGGGAACAGCTGCTTACAGAGGAGAGGAAATGTTTCTGACATGGCATCATGTTTTTTCAAATTCTTCCTAGATATTACATCAGTTTAAATATCTTGTTCTACCATTAAGCTTTACAAATGTCTGTCAAGCATGGTCCTGTACAAGTTGTGTAAGTAACCATGTGCACATATGCACACCAAATAACAGGGAATGTTGATGTTATGATGCTTGAAAACAAGGCACTGATTGGATATTACTTACTATTTTCCAGCTTCTAAAACCATTTTAACATCCTTGCATGCATAAGGACTCTTAACTGGAATTTCCAAGGCAAATCCAGTATGAGGCATGGATTATTAGCACAACACATATTAATTCATAGATTATTCATGTAAATAGCAAAATCTCTGAAATCTCTAAGCATTATAAAACATAAGGACAACATCAGCCACATTTGGTCCTGAGCCTCATTTAAAATGAACCCTAAAGTGGCAGTAATAGTTCTTTAAAATAAAAACAGTTTATAACACAAAATTTAAAAGTATAATGCCATAGCATCAAAAATGCTATGTATTATTATTTTGTTTTACTTCCCAATGTATCCATGTTATCATTACAGACCAAGAACATTAAACAATTTACTGTTGCAAAGGAGATCTCCAGATGGCTGACTAAGAGATCCCAGAAACATCACTGCTATATACTAATCACTACATGGCAGAGTCTTGTGGGATCAGACACTAGATTTGACTTTAGCACCAGGAGAGCTATCTCCATCCCACCCACAATCCCAGTGTTCCTTCAAAAAACTTACTTTCCACCCCTACGCAGGTCCTTAAAATCAAGGGAGGTTCTTTGGAATTAATAATTTTACATAAGGTACTTAAAACATACACAGTACAATTTATCTGGTGGGAGAGTCTCCCGGCATATTTTTGTGGCATGAAGTTTTGATACAGGAATAGAGAGTGAGAGAGAGAGAATAAGGATTACTAAAAGTAAATGTCCCTACTTAACATTTTCTTAACCTTAATCCATAATATATCAGAGGTTGAACTAGTATAAAATACCAAGGCAGAAACCAATACACTTGACCTTAATATGCCCCTGATTCATTTCTATTAGTCACTCTGGAAGAGCAAAACCATAATAAACTTTGTTATTTTATGTTTTTAAGATGTTTTCTTGATGTCATATAACATCTTCACATGGTTTATAAGATTTGTGGATTTATAATCACATATAGTAGCTGAGTACCTTATCTAATGGCCAAAAAAATGTGTTGGTCTGATCTTATTTGTAGATCTTTATTTATGGATTCACATTTTATAGTTATACAATTGGTAATATTTTGTTGACTTGTATTTGAAAGTGACTTACTAGTATATACTCACTGAAAAAGTATGTTTCTTAGGGTAATTTGTAGTAAAATACTTGTTCCAATTACATGTCCAATAGAATTGTTTATTTCTACCATTATAATTGTCATTAGCCCCACTGATTAAGGTGATATATTCCATCGGTATAATCAAAACAATTTTATATTTGTGTTAACTAGGTGTTTGAGACCTAGATTATCTGGCTTTTTCTAAATAGTCAAGAAAGCTAGACTGATAGTGGAAAATTACATTTACAACTTAATTTAATATGTTATTCCTTCCATTTCTCCCTCACCCCAAACCCAAGAATGCAACTGAGTAAGGAGATAAAGTGCCCAAGTTCTTAGCGAATCTGCAGGCAGCAGCTCATCCACCACAATTCATATAGTTAGCCACTTGCAATAAGCTGCAGAGGAATCCCATCCATTCTCTTTCAGCAGGAAAGTTAGGTTTACACGTTACAAGTACACTTTTGGAGAAAGAATCTAATTCAGAAGAAAGAGGAAGACTGGTTTTCTTTGAAATGTGTTTATAATGGCAATAAGTTAACACGGAGAAAAAGAGAGAAAGACTTTATAGCTTGCAAACACTGTCAGATCCACAAAGCAGTGACTTATCTTTATATCAGGTGAAAACAAATCTCTCTTCTCCAGTTTCCACACTAGAAACTCCCTCATATCTGTCTGAAGCTTCAAATGGAATTACAATAGATCGTAGCTAAGATTTACTCTTTCCCTCCATCTCTGCTCCATTACAACACAATCATCTCATCATTATCACTCCCTACAATAATGCCTTTGGAGGCAGATTCTTTTGTTAGGGAAGTAAAAGACATTTTCATTAGTTGTGGCAAATTTTAAAAAGATACAATAACAGTAATTATGCCTACTACAAATTTCTATTACACAGTACTTTTATATTTAGAATCCAGTGACAGGGTCATCTCTCTTCCTCTCTTCTACCCTATAAAATCAATAGCAGACAGGTAGATAAATACATAGATATATGTATTATTTCATATTTCAAATATTTTATTAAAATATATATTTCAAATATTTTATTAAAATAAACAGGTATATGTGTAAATATTATGATAAAAACACAATTTGTAAGGATCTCCGTATCCTTTCCTTTTCAGGATATAAACTCCCTAAATCAAGAAGCAAATAATTGGTAAGACAACATTTAAAATCAGACATGATTCATAAACAAATTAAACCAATTAAACAAGGGAAGAAATGAAATTGGAAGAAGGCAAACAGACTCAAAGTGACCATGCCCTGAGAGAATTTGGCCAACAGTCATTTAAATAAGATACTTCTTTCCTTTTGTTAAGGTCTACAGAAACCCACTGAATTAAAATGATAAGCTTCTTACTAATACAATGACAGGTTTTTCTTAAATTTGCTGAAGGGGTAATGTGAATTTTTCTTCGACAAGTTTTTGCTTTCTTTTGGGAAGACTTAATACAAGAAAGAAGTTGGAAGAAAGATAAAATCTTTCCGAAATTTCATTCCTGAAATGTTTGAAACAGAATCACAAGAAACTGGTGGCAGAGCAGCAGGTGGGGACATAGAATGATAAGTATTTTCCCCAAATAACTGAGACATCTCAAATCCCTGGCACAGAAACAACAAATATCTGTTAATAAAATACTATTGAATTTCTTAAAAATATGGTTAGATCATGTACACAGAACTTATATTTTCCTCCTAGTATGTAATGTAAGTTGACTGGCATACCAGATCAAACACTCAAGAGAAATTTTTTTTTCCAATTCTGCTAATGACAGGAACCATTTTTGTTCCATAGATATGAGGTTCTGGCTCATGAATACACAGTAAATATATGAAGTAATAAAAATTAAAATAACAGGACATAATTATTTACATTTTCATATTCTCTGTTTTTCTACTTTGTTTTTGCCATTGTTGATTTTCTAAAGTACATTTGTATTCCTTATCTTTTTTGGTTCTTACATTTGTGCAGTATACTTAAAATAACTATCTTTACATTCACTCTAAATTTATTCATTTAAAAAATATTTATTGGCCAGATGCAGTGGCTCATGCCTGTAATCCCAGCACTTTGTGGGGTCGAGGCAGGTGGATTACCTGAGGTCAGGACTTCGAGACCAGCCTGGCCAGCATGGCAATACCTTGTCTCTACCACAGATATAAAAGTTAGCTCAGCATGGTGGCAGGTGCCTATAATCCCAGCTACTAGGAAGGCCGAGGCAGGAGAATCACTTGAAGCTGGGAGACAGAGATTGCAGTGAGCCAAGACTGTGCATACTGCACTCCAGCCTGGGTGACAGAGCGAGACTCCATCTCAGAAAAAAAAAAAAAAATTATTGCCCAACCACAATGTGCCAGACATATTGTAGTCACAAAATTTGGCAATATATAAAACAGATAAAATTCCTTGCTTGATGAAATTGATCAAAATTCACCCAGAAAAGGAAAGAGAGCCAAGAAGCTACATTTGATGATGTATGTCCTATTTGGCCTTATTTTACCTTCCACACTACCTTTCAACAGTACAAAATATATTTAATACACCAACAAAATAGAGTTCTATTCACTTGGCTCCTAATACCCCGAGAGTTCCTTCCATTAGTGACCTTTCCATCAGTATCAAAAAAGTGTCAAAAAGAGCTCTAACCCTGAACAAAGTCATATCAGACATAAAGAAAATAACAGAGAGAGAGAGAGAGTGTGTGTTTGTGTGTACATACACAACTCACATAAATATACACTTTTATAACTACATATATGTATATAAAATACTTTTGTAATAAAATAAAACAAGCTAATACAAACACAAATCAAAAAACAGTTCTCACCACATGGTGTTCAATTTATAAATGTTTATTTTTAGGAGGATAGAAGAAAATCTGAAGTCTAAAGCTATTGATAAGACAACCCAAAAGTTATTTAGGCAATGGATTATAGAAATGAAAAAATGTACTCTCCATGACTTGAGTATAAAGTTACCAAAGGATGAATTAATGACATTTTAACCTGATTTGACATCCCACAGTCAGTGCAGCTACCATCATTAATATATAGGGCAAGAACTGCAAATTGCATGGCAATTTAAATGTGATAATTGCTAGATATACAAAATTACTGAACAATGACTAAGGTATAATGGTAAAATCTAGACAAGAATGTAGTAATAAATTAGGTATGGATAAAACCAAAATATGACAGTAGCCTTTGCACTGTGCTCCTACTATGCCATATTCCTGCACTACCCTTGGGTATAAAGAAGCGTCCTCATTCTTAGGAAATGGGTTAGAGAATGCCTCTAGGGAGACCCTATCCTTGATCAAGTCTTAGCTATTTCATCCATCTCCAGTTTTTTTATTTATCTTTTACCTTCACACATGAATTTCCAACTCTAATAAACTTAGATTGGGCCTCACAGGTGCTGCTATCTCTCTATTTTTATCAAACGTCTTGAATCAGAGACGTATTCCCACAACATCCTTTGTTTACTCACCACATATTCCCTCTTTAAACTTAGTTAAATAGGTCTTTATCTCAGTTGCAAGATTGGCTTCGCTTTTCTAAGGCCACTAGCATCCTTACTCATACTGGATTTGAAAACACCATCCTTAAATTTCATTATTTTGTGAATATCAGCCACTGACTCCTTGCTCCCAACTGCCCCAGTCACCTCTCATAAACACACACACAAAAAATCCTGATGCCTCTATTCTTTTCTTTCTGTATATTTCTCTCTAATTCTCTGTTGTTCTAATTTTTTCTCTCTCATTCAGAGAGTTTGTCAATTTTCAAGATACTAGCTATCGCCACTAATGTAACTATCTTCAACCACAAGCTCTTAGCCAGATTACCATCCCATATTTTCAATCCTCTATTTATTGAATCAACTGGCAGGCACTGAACTGAGCTTGGTGATTCAGTAACACAAACCCTTAAAGATCTCACAGTGCAGAGCTAATCATTTTTATCTAAATTCAAAATACCTAAATCAAAATCTATCATTATATTTCTCCCAAATGCCACCTTCCCATTGCTGAATTTTGCATTTTTGTTAATGCCATGACAGTTCTCAAACTCACCATCACAAGTTGGGTTCCCCAGGAAGCAGACTCTAAGGAGGAGATTAGCACACAGCAAACTTATTAGGGAGTGCTCTTGGGATCAACAACTGTGAAAGGGTAAAGAAGAAAGCAGAACTGGCCACAGGGAGAAGCTAGACTATGATGAAGTCTCAATGGAAGTCTCAGCTGACTCTACATGGAGCTCTGATCTCAGAGTTGCCTAAATTAGAGCAAGAAGGCCTAGCTTTCTCACACCACGCTGATTAGTCAAGGGAATGGGGCCTGACTTTGAGTGAGGCAGCTCTCCTTGGGCCAGGCAATACATAGAAAGGACTAATGATTGAGGGTTGATTGTCAACAGTACTCCTAGCATCTAGAGGAAAAAGTCCTTTGTTACTAAAGAGGCATCTAGGCAGTGAATCACGATGTCCACCACATTCACCAAAGCTGGAAATATATAAAAC
Organism: Cheracebus regulus; assembly: GCA_963574635.1. Taxonomy (NCBI): domain Eukaryota; kingdom Metazoa; phylum Chordata; class Mammalia; order Primates; family Pitheciidae; genus Cheracebus; species Cheracebus regulus. The sequence continues at coordinate 72,473 of CAUYQU010071887.1, read as the reverse complement.
ACTGAAAGACATATGAGATTTGGAGTTAAACAGAACAAGATTCCAACCTTATTCCCATCAATAATTAACTGTCATCATAGGCTGGTTACTGAACTTCCCTGAATCCAAATTTTCTTATGAGATTATCTTGAAAATTTAGTGATACATATTATAAAAGCACTTGATAAATGCTGGCTCCATAGCAGTTGCTTAACACATGTTAATTCTCCTTCTCCCCTCCCCCATGAGTTATTTTTAATTATCCTCTTTCTTTTCCAAGCTCTAAGTCTTCCTCTGAAATGACACTATATATCAATCAAGTTAAATAGAGATGCTACCACTATATAACTTTATTGTAAAGCTATATGTAAATTTATAGTAGTAGCTAGGACTACTCTAGGTGCTGCAAAGCCCACAGTGAGCAACCCTGACAAGGTTCCTCCCTTGTGTAACTTAAATTACAATGAGGGAGGACAGGTAATAAATAAGTAAACTAGTAAATAAGAAGACAATTTCTGATGGTGAAGCTATGATGAAAACAACAAATAAACAGTGATGTGATAGAGAATGGCTGGTGTGGGAGGGCTACTACCTGATGAGTTGACACTGAGCTGGAAGCTGAAAACTAACAAAGAGCCAATCTTGAGAGAATTGAGCAAAGGGACATTTCTGACATGGGAAACAGGACAAAAGCCCTGAACCAAAATGATGCTTGTTTGGTATATTCAAGGAGTATATCATAGAACCATGAGTATATAAATTAGAATACCACAAGATACGGTTAGAGACATAGGCTCTTGATGTTCTCTGTTAATGTCCTATGACCACAGGAAGGCATCACCCCTGCATTACCATTGTGAGTATTTAATGGAATAAAATTCATAGAACACTGAGCACACTGCCCAATAATGGTGAGCACTCAATAAATCAATATTATTAATATTATCATCATCATTACTATAGCTTCAACTGATCTTTTTAGATACAGACTGTACTTTGACCATATGTCCTTCACAGCATCCCAAACTAGGAAATATCAGCATAGAATAAGGTGCAGAGACAGACAGAAGGGCAGACAATAGCTGCTGTGGACATAATTTGGTAATTTTTAAAATGTGATTTTACATTTTAAAACTTATTTTTGGAGACAACCTCTCACTGTCAGTCACCCAAGTTGCAGTTCAGTAGCGTGATCATGGCTCATTGCAGCCTTGACCACCTGGGCTCAAGTGATCCTCTCAACTCAGCCTCCTGAATATCTGGGAACAGAGGTGCATGCCACTGTGCCCAGCTAATTTTACTGATTTTTGTAGAGACAAGATCTCACTATATTGCCCAAGTTGGTCTCAAACTCCTGGGATCAAGCGATCCTCCTATCTCAGTCTCCTAAAGTGCTGAGATTAGAGGTGTGATTTTACATTTTTAAATATAAAAATGACAATATCATTTTTTTTCTGAGAGCCCCCACTTCATTCATGTGTTTAATGTATATGGTCTATATGCTGAATAAATTTATAAGTGTTCATTCGATAAATGCTGTCAGAATTAATGTGAGAGGTAAGTAAATGTTGAATAAAAAAGAACCTGGTAAGATCACATTTGTTTTTAAGATTTCTGAAAGAGAACATCTTTTGTAAGTATATTACCCCTACAGAATAACCCTGAAATGTCATATACCCAAAAACGTTGGACCTATTTCCCATAAAAAACATAAGAGCACTAAACAGGAACCATGACAAAAGGTAATACCTAGAGACTTTGCCAAAGATTGTGGCTAGAAGTAATTGAAGGTAACAGGATAACTGTTAAGAAGGGGTTAGAGAAAGGCACAAAAATCTATTGATCATATTCTATAGTCCAAATACTGTGCTAGGCATTACTATACTTTTAATCTTCATAATCCTATTAATTGTTAACCTCACTTTATGCACAACCTCTAACACCCTCAGAGAGGCCAGTTTATCCAGCGATGAACAAGATAACAAGAAGAGCTTGCCAGACTGCAAATCTCCTCATTTCCCAGAATGTAAACAGTTAAAGAATCTGAAAAAATATTTTGGTTTACGAGAAAGAAGTGAGGCAACACAAGGAAGTCATGAATAATAGTAAACACAATGTCTTCCATTCACTGTTCACATTTTATTACATATTTACTCTTGAGTGAGAGGTTAGTGAGACATGATTTCAGAGATGGGCAGTGGAGACAAAAATTATTTCCCCCAAGTCAAATTAGAACAAAAACCAGAATGCAGCATTTGTTGAGTTGTAGGATCAGCCTCCAGCCATTATGTGCACACAGTCACAGACAGGCTGATAGGCATTTTTCAAGGAAAACAAGACAAGCATATTCACCAAATTATCCAGAAATCTAAAAGAAAGGAAAAAGATTTGTTAAACTCTACTCACATTACCTTTCCCTTGCCTAAGAGACTCCCTGGTGGAATATGAGAAATGGTATGCACATTAACCTCGTCAGACCACAAGCACCATTTACTTCCTCAGTGCTTCTGCGTAGAGCAAGTTTGCTGTAATCAAGCACTTGCTTATCTAAAACACTGCCCATACCAGGATGTTCATACATCTATAGCAGAGTGATAATTAATACTCATAAGGACAACACCGAGGCACTGAAACATACAGGAGAAGCTTTGGGATTATCAAGGACTTATTAACAAAGTCAAAATCCTTTAACTTTTAAGTGTATTTCATTGAATTTCATCTTTCTCTTACAAATTGGTACTGCATATGCAATAGCTCACTTAGAATGTTTGACTCACCAGAATGAATTTCTACCTTTTTAAGACAATAGCCACTGCACTCTCCAACCCAATATGAAATGTTTTGATGGCCACTGCTACTCTAAATCCTACAGACTATCTTATACTCAAGAAGCAATATATCAAGTCTGAGCCAAGAAAACCTTACAGTACAGCAACTATTAACTAGAACCATAAAAAAATGCATGAATGATGTAGCTAAATATCCTTAGGCTTTTCAAGGATGAGTCCTAACTCTGAAAGCATGATGTAAATACTAATGAAGCAGTTAGTTAGGACTGAGCTTCCCAATGACTAACTAGTTACCAGGTTACCTGACTCTGGTTTAGAAGTGCAGTAAACAAATCAGCTATTCCAAGAGAGTGAACTGAATAGTTAAAGAATGCTCTAGATATATTCAAAGTAGTCTGTGTCTTAATATCAGATCAGTGTTCAAACAGAAAGGCTAGAAATGCCTTTGGATTATTGCAGTTTTTCCTATTTGGACAGTAACTCATTATTTTTTAAGACATAACCCTCCACTCCAATGGATTGTCCCCAAACCCCTCAAGCTCAATCTGACATATAGGCCTTCCAGTGTATAAATAATACTATCATTGCTTTATACCTCTGCATGTCATACTCATCCTTCCAATTTGATCTACATATTCATTCTCTCCAACCTCAACAGGGCCCTGAAAAAACACCCAATAATATTTCTTCCTATTCCTGGCCAGTTCTCTTCCCTAATCTTTAAATCAGCAATTTCTAACTTTATACTTTTTTCAAGGACACTATCCCTCCCTGTGCCACTATTGTGTCCTCTAATGATTATTGTAAGATAGATCTATGAATATGCTGGCTTGTAGAATTTTATTTAAGAGAATATTTGGTAATATAGGATTTCTTAATACTAAAATAAAATGAGCAACATAACGTGATAGATTTACTGTCTCTCTATCTTCAGATACACATCTCTTTAGGAGATAATATACACACCCTTATAAGTGGCAGCACATCAGTGCCCCCAAACAGCTGTTGTGTCTACAGGAATTTTAAGATAATGGTACTTCCCAAAGTGAGAGGCAATCTAAATAAAATCTACAGATTATTATAAAGTTCAAATAAAACGTCAGGTAGGAGAATGTTTAGAAAATCTTAAAGCATTCTAAAAATAATGTTACAACTATATTCCTATTTATGTTTGAGAAAATGCTACAAACAGAACAGTCAGATAAAATAATCAATTAAAAAATCACAAAATCATTATAGCCAAAAGAGCAGTACCAGATACACCATGAACTATACAAAAACTTATTCAATCATTTATTCATTCTTTTAACAAACATTTATTGTGTGCCTTTATAATTCAGATACCCTACTAGGCATGGGCATGCAAAGATAAATGAGATATGTTTTCCATCTTAAAGAGGTAGAATAAATCAAAATCAAAGTACAATAGAGCTAAGTCTCATAATGGAGATATAAGTAATAACTTAGGATTCCATAGGGGAAGAAATGCAGTGACAGAAATCAGAATATATGTGTGCGTGTGTGCGTGTGTGTGTGTGTGTGTGTGTGTATACATAAAAACAGTCAGAAAAACCATCCTCTCCCAGTATTAAGTTGGAGGGTTCATGTAGGAAGAAGCATAACCATAAAGCAACAAGGAATGGAAGCATGTTTTAGAACCTTCTGATTTTTGCCAGAAGCCACAGTCGACTCATACATAACAAATACTATACAGTGAATGGAAAAGGAGTCAAGTGGACTTTATGGACTTAAACTAAGGTAACATCAGGACCTCCACACAGATAACTTCCTTTCATGATAGATTATTAGAGTTGTCTGCAAAAACATATTCTTCAAATGTTAGATCACCATTTATTTCCTTGGAGAGTTCAACTAGACTCCCACTCAATTTCACCAGTGAATGACAGAATGGCTAAGGATGCAGAGATTAGCAAGCATTCATGTTTATGTCATGTTTTGATAAGGTTTGAGAGGTGGCCCTATACATCTGATATCTGAATCTCCTATTGTTTTCTTTCTAGAAAAAAAAAAAAAATCTAGCATTCAGATATGTTTTTTATCCCTTTACCTTTTTAGTTTTTCACTGGTGTGTAAACAAATCAGTCCTCCAAAATGAACCAGTAGACAGAGCATTTGAGAAATGTTGTGTCAATCTCACTCTCAGCATTAGAAAACACAAATGCTGATGGTAATGTCAAATTCACCTTCACAACAACCGTCTTTTTCTTTACAATTCCCAACCTTTTCAGATATTTGTTTCTCTGTTTTGGGAAAAGGGGCTGCAAGATACTCATAGCAATGATATGTGATCTACTGAACATCAACATAGGCCAGTTAATAAAACACTGTTGGGAAAAGTGGTCAGAGTCCACAGATAATTAAAGCTACGAATGGTAAAACCTCAAATACCCCATACAACTGATAAGATTATTTTGACCACAAAAGATACAGCCATAGGATGTGGGGATAATAGTGCCAATTCACCACCTTTCTCCCTGTCCCAGTTAAGATAATAGTTGTCTGGATATGTTAATCCCAAAGGAAGCCACTTTCAGGATCATTCTTTCCAAAAATCAGCTTGTAGAGCTCACTGCTCAGTAGTCCTCAAGGTATGGAATTCAGTCACTGCTAGACATACCTTCAGCGTGCTGAGCAATTACCTGGAGTTTTGTTCAAAATGTAATATGGGCCCCTCCATGTAACTATCCAACCAGACCCTCTGAGGATGAGGCCCAGGAATCTGCATTCTAACAATTTTCCTTGGTACATCTTGGGTTCAATGAAGCTTGAGAGCTACGAGATTAAATGAAGAACTGTTTGATAAGCCTCAAACAAAGCCTGCTCTGGGAGAGATTTCTCACTATTTGTAAGAATATCACTCTTTCTCAATTCCCTACAACAGCCTCAGCAAATTTCCTGCCTTCACAGATATTTCCAACTGCCCTACTTCCTAAATGACTCTAGCCCTCAATGTTATGAAGTACTCTGAGCTAACAGTACGTAATTCTAGATCTTCAGATCCTGGCCTGAAGTGTTGTTTAAGGGCCACAATTATGTCATTCCCACCTCCCAGTAGTGCATTTTTGGCAACAGTAACCCACTTGTTGACAAACATGTCTTCTCTTTTGACAGAGAATTGTGCAGAAAAAAATAGCAATCTAGACTGGAGAAGTCATTACATTTACCTACCTTCCTAAAATATTACACAATGGAGAGTCCAAGAAGGAAGATACTGTTCTATCTGCTCTTTTTGTAAAATGACTTCCTTCTGAAGGTTTGCTTTAAGGTGTGAGCAAAATTCAAACAGGTTTGTACACTTGAATATGTCTATCACAGGCTGGATGAAAAATCTAAATATTTTGGTTGATGGAACCAAATATACTATACACACAAAAAAATATCAAACACAAAACATCCATCCATTTCTCCTGAGCATTATTATTATTTTTTTAAATATGGAGCCTTGCTCTGTCACCCAGGCTAGAGTACAGCAGCACAATCTTGGCTCACTGCAACCTCTGCCTCCCTGGTTCAAGCGATTCTCCTGCCTCAGCCTCCTGAGTAGCTGGGATTACAGGCACCCACCACCAAGCCCAGCTAATTTTTGTATTTTTAGTAGAGATAGGGTTTCACCATGTTGGCCAGGCTGGTCTTGAACTCTTGACCTCAGGCGATCCACCTGCCTCGGCCTCCCAAAGTGCTGGGATTACAGGCATGAGCCACTGCATCCGGCCCTCCTGAGCATTTTATTGTGCTAAACACTAGTTAAACATACAATATCAAGGACAGAGACACTGCATTTTAAACTAACTCACTGGCTCATCCATCAAAGGGCCTGTGAAGAAAACCTGCTCAATAGATAGCCTTTGCAAATATTCTCCCTATGTGACTACATATGTGTGAAATCTCAAAAAAGAAAATTATACCTTCCTAATAACTCATGATCAACAATGTACACGTCAAATGATAATGCATTTATTTTCCTATCAGATTCAATAAAATATTTATGTTTTATTTTACTTTCAGCTCTTGTATTTTACTTACAGCTTTGTATAAAGAGGCAACAAGACAAAAAAGTAAACAAAAAGACTGATGATTACATAGATGGGAAAAATATATAACAGCACTCAAGTACCTCACCCATGCATCTCAGAGTCCATAAAGGTAAATAAATTATACACTACAAAGGAACATATAATCACTTCTGAACTCTGCTTACAAACCTAATAATCACTGATGTCATTTCTTATTGTCAAAACTTACCTTTAAAGTGAAAGATGTTGCCCAGCTTGGGCAACATAGCAAGACCCTGTCTCCAAAAAAAAAAGGAAAAAGAAAGTCTAGCAATTGAACTAATAGTCAAACAAGAAGAGAGCACCTTAAAATATAAACAGCATTTGCGTGTAATTGTTGCATCTCACTCTCAAGGCCTTTGAACACACATACAGATTAGCTTGAATGCAGTAGATGAAGAATGTTCAGAATTCGTAGGCAAATGAAATAAATTAGTTCTCTTTTACCTACAGTTTTTCTAATTTAACTTATCATGAAATATCTACATTCTGCCAAATAAATATGTTCTTGTATTTTTATAGAATTTATAAAGTAGTTTTCATATTGCTGCATAGCATTGAATAATCTGATGGAAATCTTTGAATCTGCAATTTGTATATGTCTGTGTATATGAATGAATTTGGCCCGGGAGCCAAAAAGGGACTCCAGTTCTAATTCTTTTAATGGATTGTCTGGGCTATGCCAACTAAAGTGCTTCTTATCACCTTTTTTTTTTTTTGACATCTGTTAACCTATTCCCTAAACTCTTCCAATTAGGTGATAAGCAAGTGAATTATTGAAGAAAAAAAGGAAAAACTTTAGACAGCTTTGAGGCATTCAAATTCAGTTAAAATGAATGGATCTTACCCTGAAACTATAATCTATTGAGTTTGGGAAGTTTCACAAAGAACTAATAACTCCTGCTCAACAATTCCATAACAAATCCACAAAGTAGTTATTATTTCTAATTCACAAAAGAGGAAACTAAGGCTCAGAGAGGATAAGAGTTAGCTTTCCTAGGGACTCACACTTAGTAAGGGGCTCAGCAGAGGATTACACAAACCTAAATTTGTCGGACTCTAAAACTTTGTTCTTTCAACTCTGCCATGTTGTTTCTAAATGACTAGGTATAAGGTAAACAAGTCAATTGATCGCCATTAAATTCTAATTTCAGATTATAGTATCTATTTTCAACAAATGTGAAAACGTTAAACAATTAGAATGTATTTTATATAATTTTATAATTATAATGAATCTGTTTCTATGACTTTGTTAGCTCAAATTAAGCCCCAAATTTAAAAAGCTTTAATTAAACTACCTAAATTTGTCAAATAGCCTACCTTACAAATATATTTTGTACATTTTTCATTGCCTACATGTTAGTTACACTCATACTTTCTAAGGATTTTTTTCAGGGTTTATACAACAGAAGCTAAATATGCAGTTCATGTCTTTTCATTCTTTCCTCAACATGTACTAAGATAATTTCCTTCCCCAAAATAATAATTTATATTTTTCTGTCACTTGAATCTAAGCTTCTCCCTTCATTTTTCCTCTTCACTGCTCTCTGTTTCTTAAACAACGCCATAGCTCAGTTGCTTTCCTCTCTTTATTTGCCACTCTTCCAATTCTGTTACTTTTGTTTTCCTGCCATTCTGCTCTCTAAACTTCTGAGGTCTTCAAAGCCACTTGCAACATTCTCTGTCAAGAAATCTAGAGAAGCCTTGCCCTTATATGACTCTAGTGGCCTATCTTCATTGACAGGGTGACATCTGCAAACCCAAAATCGATGTCACAATGACAGGGTAACTAAGCAACTCTCATTAATAAGAATAAAATCCAAATAAATGAGTTGCTAAGTTCACCCTTGACGTGAAATCCCCAGCTGTTTCTTAATATGTATTCCCAAGTATTAAATTATTTTAAAATAAAGAATGCAATAAATGATTTATACCTCTTCAATCAGGTCTTAAGGTCTTGAGGTATTTTTGTTTTGTTTTGTTTTGGAGACAGAGTCTCACTGTCATACAGGCTCTGGAGTGAGGTGGTGTGATCTCAACTCATTGCAACTTCCGCCTCCCGGGTTCAAGTGATTCTCATGCCTCGGCCTCCCAAGTCACTGGGATTACAGCCTCCCTAGTAGCTGGGATCACCATGCACAGCTAATTGGAGGGTCATTTTTATTATTTTGGCTGCACCCAATAGATTGACAGTGAACAAAACTACCCAAAGTGGATGATAAATAAAGCTTCCCCTAGATTTCCCCAAGACACTTGAATTCTTATGTTTTCCCTTAATACAGTTTCATTCAAATAAAGATAACGATTAAAGAGGCCCCGTGAAGTCACAGACAGGCTTTGTGCAGCGTCTGCCTTTCCAAATGCTTGCACGATACCTGCCACATAGATTCTAAAATATTCTTAAATAATTAGGTGGATTAAATAGTATTTTGGTGCCCCTATTTTGAAAAGTAAACTACTTTCCTCAAAAGTTTTAAAACTTATAATATATGCCATGTTTTCCCTTTCATGTGCCAATATCACAGTCTATCCAAAACCTGGGAAATCCCAGAAATTTAAAGTATTGTGTCCAGAGATATGCAAGTTTCTCATTGTCCAAGGCAAAATTAGAATCAGGTATCCTGAATTCTGGAAGTTTTTTTTTTTCAATTTCACCAATGCAACTTACTTTCATTATTAAATAGTAGTATAAATTATTATAATCTTTACACTCAACATCAATGCATCTTAAAGTGACAATTAAATGTCAAAAACCTAAGTCTGGATATCCCGTGGGTCAAATAATTAGTTTGATACTTGGCAATGTTCTAGTGTTTCTCAATATGTGTTCCTAATAACTAAATTAGTTCAAAATAAATAACATAAGTAATTTATATATCTTCAATCAGGTCTCATAAAAGAAAAACATCATTCTCCATTAATGCAAGTGCCACAAGAATATTTGAAGAAATGTGCAGTACCAGTACTCAGTCCCCTCAGGGTCCCACTCCTTCTTTGGTCCCTCCTACCATCGACTGCAATAGTGACCTCAAAAGAAAGACTCAACAGTAATCAAACAAGATCAATGTTCAGATTCATTCTGGAAACTCTGAAGAAGTAAAAGTCCTATGGGTGAGTAGGTAAAAGTGCTATCAGGAAGAGTTAAAGCTCTTGTATCCAAGGTCAGAGTGAGGATAAAAGATGGGAGTGGGGAAGATTGACACTGAATCCTTTTCAAATTCTTTCTGCAATAGAATGGATTCCTTCAACACAGAGCTCACCCAGACAGGGAAAGACTGGATCAGAGGTCTGGCATTCTGGCAAGAGGTAAAAGCCAAGGGTAGCTGAAATGTCTGGGTGGGAATGAGGCAGGTGCGTACTCTGGAAGGATGCCTATAACCAGGGGGAGTTTGGTGCACACCTGAACCTGCTGATACAGACATCCCGAGATGAGCACAAGTTGGAGAGATCTAGGAAGGCATTTATTCTCTCCATAAATATTTAGGAAGAGCCTAGTATAAGGAATCCATCAAAAAATGAGAGAGAAAGCACTAGAGAATCCGTCGAAGAGAGGGTAAAGGAAGAGGTACAGGTGCAAGAAGTACAGCACAGTTTAAATAGCTCATGCAAGTGGGGCTTAATACCTAGGAGAGGGGTTGGCAGGTGCAGCAGATCACCGTGGCCCACATTTTATACCTATGTAACAAATCTGCACATCCTGCCCATGGATCCCAGGACTTAAAGTTTAAAACAAAACAAAACAAACAAACAAACAAAAACAGAAGAAAACCAATACCAGGTTTATCCAGAGAAGAATAAATGCCTAGTGGATAAGAAAAAGAAAAAAAAAAAGCTACAGGGTTGGGAGAACTCTAGATTTGAGATTCCTTCATCAGAAGGCAACTCAGAAAAGTAGCTGGCAAAAAATATCTGAAGATCTGAGAAAAAGGATGCAACACAGAATGCAGATAGCCTGTGGAATTCCAAGATGTCAGAGAAGGTCATGCTAAGACCAAGAGAGTGTGGGAAATAAGGAGAGGAAGAGTTTCCTGGAAGGGGTTGGGGCTCCTTTGGGATGCTAGAGAACAGGATGAAAGACAGGGAAACCGAACTGCAGAACACAGTGCCTGGGAAAGTTTAGGGGAAAGGAAACAGGTGGGTGTGAAGCAGCGGTGGGCTGTCCAGGGGGAACAGTGGTAAAGGAGGGTTCAAGGCTAGAGGTGGGCAGACAGACCCCCGAATCAGAAGACCCCAAAGGAGTGGAATCTTACTCCTTTTCAGTGCTCTGGTCTACGCTTCCACCCTAGCCTAGGAGATCTGCTGTAGCCCAGAGCCGCTGGAACCCGAGGCCGGGCGGGGTAAGGCCGGGCCGCCCCCAAGCGGTCGGGCTCTGCGCTCGCGCCCGGCTCGCCCGGCGCCAACTTGACGGATCCGTGTCCTCTCCCCACAAGGCGGTCCCCCCTTCCGCCCCCAGCTCACCGAGGGCGCTGTCAGGCGGCTGATGCTCTCGCCCAGCGAGTCCAGGTTAACCCGCCTCCGGTGCTGCACTCTCCTGGCCCCGGCCGTGGCGGCGGCAGCGGCAGCAGAAGCAGCTGGGGCTGGGGCTGCGGCGGCGGCGGCTGCCCTGGGCTCAGGCGGCCCGGGCGGGCTCCGGCTGCCATTCCAGCAGAGCCTAGACAGGGGGCACTCCCCCTCCTCCTCTGGGCTCGTCTCCAGGTAGTCGGACCCCAAGGAGCTGAAGGATTCGGACGAAATCTTCCTCCGAGACATGCTGCCGGCGGCGCTGCAACGGCCGAGGCGGCGGCGGCGGGGACACGGGCGGCGGCGGTGGCGGGACCCGCGAGCGGCAGCGTTAAGCGCGTCGGGGCCGCTGGGCGCTGTGGTCGCGCTCGGCGGGGAGGGAGTGCCCGGGGCCGCGGAGCCCCCCGAGCCAGCTGCTCATGGCGGGAACTTGGGGTGCCTCCGCACCTGGGGCCCGGGCTCGGCGGCAGCGCCGGGCTGGGCTGGGGGCCGCCGCCGCCTCTGCTGCTGCTCAAGCGGCGCCGCTCAGCGCCCGCCTCGGCGCATCGCCGTGCGCAGCGCTCCCGCTCATGGGGAGGCTCCAAGTGTGTGACCGCGGTCGGCAGGGCGGGGAGGGCTGCGGCCCAAGCAGAAAGGGAGGCAGAGGCTTCTGCCGCCTGCGCGCCGATCTCGCCCCTTTTCCCTCTCTGCTCCCGCCCCTCTCCTCCCGCCTCTCTCCACTTGCTGCCCGCCTCCTTCCTTCTCCCTTTATCTCCCGCCCCCACCCCATGCTCTCCCTCCGCCACTATCACGTGTCGCCATCATACTCATTGGGAGTCTCTGCCTCGCCTGTCGCCACGTTTCAGGAGCAAGGAGGACACTTCGTTGCTGTCCTCTGCGCGCCCTCCCTGCTCCGAGGAGGTGCGCACAGGAGCTTGGATCGGACGGAGGGACCCCAACCCCCAAACGCATTATCCTCAGCCCTGGGGAACAGACCGGCCCTGGCGGCGCTGGTGGGGAGAAGGTCCCGGGGGTAGCAGGGACAGGCCTCCCCCTGGAGCCACCTTGGGAAAACCTGACAGTGTGAAGTGGGGGTTAGGGTTCATGTTGTCCTTTCTCCGAGTTTATTTAGGAAGTTACAAGGCGAAAGGGAAAGGCCAAGCGTCCAGCCAGCCCATTCCAGAGGAGACGCTTACAGGGGAAGGGAAGGACAGGGGGCAACATGTTGGTGCCCATTCTGCTGGAGCAGCTCCTGGAGACGCGTTCGCCGCCTCTTGCGAGGCCGCGTGGGCGCGGAGCGAGCCCAGAACGGGGCGGCAGTGAGGGCTGCGTCTGCTCTGGTCAGAGCGCTGTTGCTGAGCCTCAGCCCGGCGCCGTGCGCGGGGCTCCCGGCTGCGCCGGCTCCTCACTGGTGCTGGACAGCTCCGCTTGCCCCTGCAGCCGTTTGCAGGCGGGGAGAACTGGAGAACAGTTCCTCCTCAAACTACCTAGCACCTGGCCCCGGGGGAAACTGGGGAATGATCCCACATCCGTCATCCTCAGGGCTCTTTGCGCCAAATATGCGATCTGTTTGCACTTGACGGCAAATACTGCTTAGAAAGCTAAGAGGAGTAGGGATAAAGGCTTCTCAAAGCCAGACAACTAACTCGCCACAGCGCAGGCATCTTGACGCGCGCTTTCAGCTGTGCTGCTTCATTCCAAAGCTTCTCTCTTTGCAAACCAGTCCCTCCAGCGCCTGACCCGACTGCACCTTGCCTTAGTCCCAGAAAAGCCTCATACTGGTTCCGAGGATAGAGTAAGGAATGGGAAGACGGGGCAAATGACAGTATCCCAAAAGAGGGGTCCCAGGATGTACTGCCCCCTGCAATAAAGTAGATGAGCACCCTCCCAAGCTCCCCTCATCATCGTAGAGAAAAGTTCAGGGTCTCTGGCTTTAGTTCCCCTGTGAATCTGAAGCCAAAGCATTTTTTCCAAAGAACTGGTCTTTCCAAGTGAAGACAGATAGGTTTGTGTGGATTGTGTTTGCTTAAAAATCAAAACAAAACAAAACAGTAAAACCTGTGCTATAACCCCATCCAAACTGGCTTTTAACTGTAAATCTTCCCAAGTGTTTGTGAGGGTTTAGATATAAATGGTATTTGAGGTTTCATTTGGAAAAATCCACTCAGACTGGTTCAGAGACATACCTTTTTTCCAGATCTTAAATGGGCTTTAAAGACAGAAAAGCATGTACTATCACTCAGACACTTCCCCTTCGAATTATATATAAATTTATATATATACATTTGTAATGTATATTTATATATATATTTATAGTGTGTGTGTGTATATATATATATATATATATTTTCTTTCTCCTGCAGAGGAAGTTTCTTTTAAAATAATAACCATTATAATTATTATTAAACTATGTGGTGCATCTGCTATTGATTTCCCTATTACTTCAATTAATTCTATATACATTTGTCTCCGTTGAAAATTAGACTCAAATTACACTTTTAATCATAAAAAGTCATCAATTTTGCTAAAAAGTTTTACTAGCCCCTTTTTCTAACTTACAATGGAAATTACATTATTCTAACTTTGGGATAACTGTTTAATACTTTTGCTGTGCAGTATCAATCAGCATAAAGGACTGGCATTCCTAGTTCTTTTCTTTGGTACTGATGATATAATTGTCAAGTTCTTTAGAATCATAGAATTTAGTTAGCATTAAATATACTAAATAGCATGTATCCTTCACATTCTTTCAATAAACTACTGCTGCACACACAAATAAATGATATTACGGTAATGGCAAATAAACTTCATATTGAACTTAGAAAGTTTTTACTATCCATTCCAACTCTTGTCTCAAAGTCAAAATTATTGAGTGCAAGGCAATGAGTATCATTTGTCTCTAAAATTTATAAAAGGCCCAAGAGCCTTCCTGTTTACAGTGGAAGTTTATTGCCGGAAAGAACTCTGAACCTATGGGACATTTTTTCTTTGTGTGAACCATTTGAATCAAAGGCTCTTTACAGAATCCAGCCAGATGAAGTGGTCTTACGGTTTTCTGTATGAATTATACCCTGCCTTTGATCATTATTTTCCCATGGATTTTTCAACTATAAACAAAACAAGGCCTAGATATAGTCGGTACAACATCTGCATTGCTTTCAAGGGTTTCCTTTGTATTTCTGTTCAGGAGCAGGGTTCAAAAGCTCTCAATATGAAGAGTGCTGTGTTTATACTAGAATTAACATTTTTAAAATGAAGCATAGCTACTCACCATTTAAAAAAAAGAAAAGAAGAAGAAGAAGCCTTACAGCTAGCAAAAGCAATACAAATCTTTTAAGTAGAGAAGTCTGCTGAGAAAGAATAGTTTGTGCTCTGATTTTAGGAAAAGAAACTTGTGCAAACTCATACCCTCAAATCCAGCCCTGCTAGATATACTGTGTTTCAATAAAGTCTTTAAAGCTCACTCTTTTACTGGAAAAAAAAATGCAGAAATATATTTGGTTTATTTGTGAAGTTGGCATAGGCACCTGACGACGCACTTAGATTGATCAAGTATTGGGAAAGACTCCCAGAAAAAACACAAACAAACAAACAAACAAAACCGATTCTTACCTTAGTCAAGACAGTGACTATTTTACATTTAAACATAAAGTAATTGTGCATGCCTTCCCTTCACATAAAGCAATCCTATTTGTAAACTCTTTCACTTATGTTCCCTCATTTAACCTGATTTTCATCCTTCTCAGAGCAGTTGTTGAAGAAAAATCACCTCCGTAAAATTCAAATGAAAACAACAATCAGTCCTCATTCCAAAATTCTTTGCATTTTCCAGGTCCAAACTCTTTACTAGTTTCTTTTCATCCATCTAATACTCCAGCAAGAAAATCTGCAAGAGCTGCATAAGCATTGCCTGGAGCAGATCTAGTCAATCTTTACATAAATCTGGCAATTCAGAAGAATTGTACATGTAATATTAAAGCAAATTCACTAAAGAAGTATTGTAGCTGGTGAATCCTTAACTAGGGCAAGTTTTTGTGGATGCCTAACCTAGAAAATCTCTCTCTCTCTCTCTCTCTCTCTCTCTCTCACACACACACACACACACACACACACACACACACACTCTTCACACTGTTCACCTGCTAGTTTAACCCGATGTTTGTGTTTGTGAATGAGATCTGTCTATTCTCTAATTTAACATGTCCTCCTCTTTTACAAGAGGGCAAATATGCTTTCTCCAAGAAAGACTAGCAGCAAATAAGAGTAGAGATACTATACTTCATATTGTTGTACAATTGTATTAGTAAAACTATTAAGGATAATATCAAGGTGAAAAGAACCATCTGCTGTGTTCACACATAAAGGGACACATAGACAACAATGTAATCCATTGTCCTTTAATTATATTTTATTATATAAAACCACCCCAAAGGGGTAGGATACTTGCTGCTCAAAAAAGGATAGAGGAGGAGAGGGCTGGGGGAAAGAGGAAAGAAATAAAGAAAACAAAAAAGTCTAATGCTACACTTAGTAGAATTTGACCCAGAAAGATTCTTAAGGGTGGAATAACTGCCTTGTTTTGATGCATCAAATCCATGACAGAGAGAAAGAGGAAAGTGACCAGTGTATGTTGGTGCCTCTGACACACACTACTCTCTTCTTAAGTGGCTTTACATGCAACCATGCACCACAGATATCCATCCTCCTCTAAGAAGAGACCCTATTAGTCAACATCTGGAATACTAATATCAGAACCACAGTCTCCTACAACTCTCAGCCTTATTGTCTGCATACTCAACAATCCCAGCTCCCCGTATACTTTATTTAAATTTGGATTCTTAATCCCAACATAATAGGACAGTTTTCCTATTATAAAATTATGGAAATTCTGCCAAAGAGATTTAAAGTGTCTTCCAATGTCATGGAGCTGGTAAATATTAAAGTCAAAATTGCAATCCTGACTACTAACCCCATGCTATTTCCACTGAAACACTTTTCCTGCCTGTCTCTTGTCCTCAAATGTCATAAAAACAGAGAAAAACATGCTGAATTAAAATCACAACATGAGTGGATTCTTGCATTAAAAATAAATATTAAATACACAATTAACTTGTTTGAATTTGTCCTGGAACATAATGTGAAAAAGCACTGACATGTGCAGAAGTTCTATATTCTAGTAGTTTCTCTGCTAATAACTATCTCTGTGACCAAAATCAAGTTGTTATCTGCTCTGGGACTCAAACCCTTCATCTCTAAATCAAAAGTGTTGGGTAAGATCCTTACGTTATCATCAATCTTCAAAATTTTATAATTTTTCTGTTTAACAATTCATTTCCTTTCCAAATACATGTTATTCCTAAAAAATGTACCCACATACCTCATCATAAGGTTAGATTTTCTTTTTCTTCCCTATCATATCCTTTCTGAGAATCCAATTCCTCTACAAATCCCTTTTTAAACCACCCAAGATCCTCTCCTGATACAAAACTGTCATGGACATGGTCCATGGAATTAAATGAATTTAAAAAAGAAAATTTTCAACTGAATCCTTTTTGGTTACTTGCTCACTATCTCTCTGTCTTTTCATAACTTAATTCTTCTGTCTGCTTTATTGAATTATGCAAAGGAATCATATCTTCCTGTCTGCAGTTGATTAAGTTTGACAGCTAACAATAATAAATATGAATCATCAATAAGAATGCCTCGATATAACTTTGTTAATGTTAATAGACACTTACTTAAATATGTTCAATTCATAGTAAATATGCAATGTTATTTAATCATTATTTTAAATAATAAATCTTTTAAAATCCAATTTTAACATGACTACTAGAATTCTTAGAAGTATTAACATTAAGAATGAAGTGTGTTTTTGTCACTAGATAAGAAAACATTAGAAAAATATTACTAATAATGATTAAGTGGAAATATGATAGATCCCTTAAGATGATCCATAGGTACAATTTTCTGTTTGAAAACGTAAGAAACAAATGACAGTGAATACTCAATGTTATGATCATTTCTGGAAAACTTTTCAAGGTGGACATTGAAATGAGGGCCTCAGTTAAGAATAGATTAGTTCATGCCTAAAAACCCATGTTAATGTTAATTCTAAAACATTTCTCCACCAAAGGAAGTGAAACTTTCAGGATAAAACTTATGTTTACTCACTTCTGGCAGTTCTCCTTATAGTAAGTAAAATGAGCTTTAATTCCTCTATTTGTATACAAAATGGACAGGCATCTGTACCACCACAGTGAACTAAAATCGAATGTTCCATTTCTCTATTTCACATGGGGTCTCATTAGGACCACAGGAGTTTAGTAATTCTTTTTTCCAGGCAAGCAATATATATACACAATCATCCCAAAGTGAGCTCATTTCAGTCCTCTCCTCCAGGACCCCACCAAGTGACTCAGTGTTTCCCTCCTCAACATGCAGACATAAGTTGGAATCATTTCTGCTCAAACTCAAAAGAATTCTTTGGACTTCTATCTCAGAGAAGAAAACTCCCAGATTTTCCTGGTTTACAGTTTTTCTCAGCTATTTTTAACAGCACCCTAGGCCAAAAGAAATACCTAACAATTCAATT
The DNA here is from genome assembly GCA_963574635.1 of Cheracebus regulus. Lineage (NCBI taxonomy): Eukaryota > Metazoa > Chordata > Mammalia > Primates > Pitheciidae > Cheracebus > Cheracebus regulus. The sequence continues at coordinate 54,561 of CAUYQU010071887.1, read as the reverse complement.
TAAAATGTAGGCCAGGCGTGGTGGCTCATGCCTGTAATCCCAACACTTTGGGAGGCCAAGACAGGTGGATCACCTGAGGTGAGGAGTTCAAGATCAGCCTGGCCAACATGGTGAAATCCCGTCTTTATTGAAAATACAAATATTAGTGGGGCATGGTGGCGCATACTTGTAATCCCAGCTACTCAGGAGGCTGAGGCAGGAGAATCACTTGAACCCGGGAGGCAGAGGTTGCAGTGAGCCGAGATTGTGCCACTGCACTCCAGTCTTGGCGACAGAGTGAGACTTTATCTCAAAAACATAAAATAAAATAAAATAAAATGTAGCTTGGTCCTAACCATTTAATAACAATTTATAACAACTTAGTAACACTTGAAAACATAATACATGTAAAGTGAAAGAAAAATATATTAAATAACTGTAATTACTTAATTATTTTAGCTAATAAAGTTGAACACTGCACAACTTTTCAAACCTTGGGATCATATTGGATATTGTCATCCTCATATTTTATCCCACATTGATTTTTCCATCGTTGCTCATAATCATAGCAACTTCCAAAACCCAGCTTCACACATGCATAAAGTGATGGAAATAAGGTAGTACAATCCAATGCTAAAACAATAAACTACCTCAAGCTAATAGTCTGTTTGGTACTCAGCTGACATTAAGCATCACTCTGTTCCTCTCAAAATGATAAAATATACCTCATCAGCCATGTGCATTCACTGCAGCAGCCAGGACCTGTTGGTACATAGTTTAGAAACTGGGACTCTGCTTGCTCAGCTCCCAAAGTTCTCAGAAAAGTTTATCTTTTATCTTGATTAAAGACTTTGAGTAAATAGGCAATAAGATCTTACAAATGTGAAATGAAAATGATACATTTTAAGTAATTTTTGCTGTACTAATTTTGTATACATAGTGTTGCTTATGCAGTTGTGGTTTACATACAGTACATTATTCTATATTCAAACATTTTATAAAGTTTTAACTTATTGTCTATAAGCTTTAAATATATAAGAAACAAAAGAATTTTCAAAGACAAAATATTTGCATTTGATACTTATTAAACATGTAATCTTTTACCAAGGGCTGTACATGTGATAGATTAGCAGAACAGTATTATCTCACTAAATATTATTTTTAAAAAGACTTCATATATTTAATCATTTTTTTAAATAGAATTATATATATTTTAAATACTGACTCTGAAATCTTGGTAAACATTTTTTATTTTGGAAGAACAAGAAAGGCAAAGGTAGGACTCAATATTTCCTATAACTTCTATTGTCAAGCAAGGGAAAGAAGGCACTTATTGTGTGTTGCTAATAGAGAGACAAAGGCATGCAAAGATTGAGGAAACTGTCCATGGTCCTATGGTACATAGTTAATTACAGGTAAGCTCTTAGCTCTGCAAAATCTTATTTTCTAGTTCTAGTGTAGAAAAGGTCTCTAAAAAAGACTACTGCTTGAGGAAAAAAAATAAGTGTGGTTCATCATTTGCAGAGAATATTATGTGAGTCATTTTCTCAGGTAGTAATGAGACGTTTGCATTAGTCTAGTTACACACAGCCATCATGGCTAAGTTAACTTATCCATTCATTTCAATACATAGTTGAGTAACTGAACATTTAATATTAAACCAAACACAGTGGCCATTATAAAGATAAGACATGGTTCCTACTTTTGAAAAACTTACACTGTAATAAATAAGCATAAGGAAAAGTTAAATAACATGAAGAGTTACATGGCCATAGAAAATAGTTCTAGATTAGATGTCATATGGAAAATAAGTAATATTTCAGGAGAAAAAGAAATATGAACTCTAAATATTTGCTTATTAAGGAAATGGGGCTTCAACTAGTCTTTGAAGAATGCTTAAAATTTTAATAGGTGGAAATGAATTAGTTGGGCATGGAGAAGACAAAGAGTATGTTGTGTTTGAAAATACTACGTATCACATCCAAACTGGGTAAGAGATTGCATACTAAGAAATAGCAAGAAATAGAATAAAAAGATAAAGACCAGATTGCGAAAGGTTTACTGAACTTTCTCTGACAGGCATTGAAAAAAATAATTTTAACTTTTTCACCTGGGAAATGACACAAATAGAATTTCGTACAAGCCAAGAAAAGCTACTCAGCCATCTATAAAGTTCGTAATTCCCAAGAACATAAACTAGCACTGCAGACTGCCTCAATGTCAAGGAAACCAGTTGCAAACCATTACTAAGGTATGTAATGGTGGCCTGAGAGACAGACTGAGATACTCTCTCTAAAAAACAAAAACAGAAAACAAAGCTAAGGTATACGGCTTCTTTATACTCTTCCCCTCTCCACATACACCTACACATTTTTATATTAGTCAAATTAGAAGCACACTTGCTATAAATTATTTGCTTATTATATTGTCCAAGAATAGAATTCTAGTCAATAAAGTATATCACCTCCCTTTTTCAATTTACTATTTGTCTAAATTGGCTAATTTTCCAAGCATGTCAGTCTTTAATAGACCAGTAGGATAAATAGATTAGTAGGATAAAAGGTTAACAATTACAAAAACTATTTTTAAAAGATAAAAAAGTTTTAAAATCCCCCAAAGACCTAATAAGTGTCACCGCTGTGTTAGGGTCAGTGGTGTGTCTCACATTTAACAGACCCAAAATTTCTTCATTTGGTGTCCCAAGACAATAACTTAGTGGATTCAGTGAAGAGGATTTTAAACCAGATTGCTCAAAAATAATAATAATTCCAGCTTGACCCATACCAAATATAGTGTGCTCTTCTGTTCAACCTAATACATTTCTTTTTTCTATCAGAGAAAAACATTTTGAGCTTGCTACCTTTATTTTCAACTAGTGGAAAGACAATGTTTATCCATACAAACTGAAAAGATTAGCTCTCAGGAATTTATTGTCATTTCAGGGTAAGTATACGCAACAACCACTTGCAGCTAGGTTCAGAATGTATTAGAGGCAGGGAAGAGAATGGAGAAAGACCGATATATGTGTGAATATTGAGATTTGTCAAGGTGACTATGGAATATCTGAAGAAGGGAGGAAGACATCATGTGCTCAGCTGTAAATATAATTCTAGAGCAAAGTTTGGCCAAAAGGAGTTTGAAATCACCAGACTGGAATGAAACTGAAACAATAACTAGATGAGTTTGCCAGAGGCACACAATATAAAGAAGAGCAGCTTAGGGGACAACATTTGATTAATAAATTAATAAGCATTTTGACAAATGGATTCTTTGCTAAGAGACAGCACAACTGAAAGTGCTCCCTACTGTATTTGCAGAAACAAATGAGAAATGAACAAGTCATCCCCAGTCATCCCATATACACCGTCCATTTTTATAAGGCAGTAGCCACCATTTGCAACTTTGTTTAAAAGTGCCTCAAAAAGCGATCCAAATGATTTGATTGGAGTGTAAATCCAAATGTTCCATCCAAATATCACAATTAATTACCTCAAACTGTATTTTAATGAGATAACTAAATATTAAAATCACCAAAGGGGAATGTTTGACTTGTTCTCTATCAATCAGTAATTCTTCTCATTTCTTCTTCATTTTTCTTAGTTTACATAGTGCTTGTATTTTCAGAAGGTTATGTAATGAACCATAATATAATTATTTGTCTCCAGGCTGATGAGGTCATAGATTTTAAATGTCCTTGAGTCCCAATTATTTTAGCAGAATTTCTTCCTCAGTTGTTCTCTGTCTATTTGGTGTCCTATTTCAAAAATGAGCACTTTTCCTTTTTGCTGTTTGCTGTTTTCCTTTTGCTGGTAGTTTTCCATTAGCAAAAAAAAAAAAAAAGGTACCTCATTCTTATATACAATTACAATTTCTGTACAATCTATCCGGATTTAAAAAGAAGTCACTGTAAATCACTAATAAATAGTGTCAATTTATAAAATAGGTTATAATATTCTTCATATATCTGGGAATTAAGTAAACATGAGCACTGGCAAAACGAGACTGTCACTCAAATTCACTGGAGTATAGCACTAATAACAGGAGCAGCTGATATTAGACTGGAGCAACATCCAGCATTCTCAAATGAAGCTATACATTTTTTAACAAAGAACAATCTTTTTCCAAGGTGTTAGTCCTATGTTACTGTGATACAAAATAGATATATTCCTATTGGATAATTGACAATTTAGAATGTCATTGATCCTTTACTGCTTGAATGAGTATATATATATAAAAAAAAAGATCTCACTTCTATTACTGGTTATTTATAAGAAATTTAAACTGTCTTAATAAAGGCATTTTACATTTTTTCTTCATTATACCTTCAGCTTATTTATATTGAACAAGGCAAAAATAGAAAAATACTTTCATAGGGACAATAAAAGCATTCTTCTATTAAACATTAATATCATGGTTTCATGTTATTTTATGTAAAGCAATTTCTTATCAAGACAGGAATCCATATCACAGGTAAAATTCATTTTCTTTTCTTCAGCATGGTAATTGCCACCACTATGATTATTATCTAAAGACTTAGAGATATCTTCATGCAGAAAACACAATGACTATTTCCAATCTTGTTGAGAAGATAAAAATGAATATGCACACACTCTTCATTCAAGAGCATTTACTGGTAATATTTTGTGCCAGGAATTGTGCTAGACATTGTAAAAAGAGAATAGTATGAAACACAATCTTTCTTTTCAAATATCTGGCAACAGAGTAAAACACACATATATATATATATGCACACAGGAAAAACAGACACACAAACTGATATTTTTTAGAATGGTAGGTTTATAGTAGAGATACACACAGGATATAGAGCACCACTTAATACAAACTTAGGGAAAACAGAATTTAAATACCGTCTTAGTGGTTATGTCTGAGTTGAGTTTTAAAGAACAGGTAGGATTTTAAAGATGGGGAATTAAAGGAAGGGAAGTCTAGGCAAAGGTTAGCCAGAGTAAGAGCACAAAACTGAAAGCAACAGGTATGCGCCAAGAAATGCAAGGCGATCAAGTAATTCTTTACTGCTAAAAGAATCAGATTAAAGTAGGATATGGCTCAGTAGAATATGGTAAAAAGTAGGACATAGATTCCAGATCACAGAGAACCTTGTTGAGGAATCATTATTACATCTCAGAAATGTCATGTGACAATGAGGACTACAGACTTGAAGAGCCAAGCTTGTTATCAGGGAAAATAGGAGACTATTTGAGTAATTCAGAAAAGATAAAAGGAACTTAGCTAAAGTAGTAGAAAAAGTTGAACCCTACATTTAAATTTGAACTCTCTCATTACATAACTTTGCAAAAGGTTCTGACTTCTCTATGCTTTTATTTATCTGTAAAGTTGGTGTCATAATGCTTACACGAATTATTCACTATCATTCCATTTTGCAAATGGGAAAACTGATAATTGAATAAGGAAGCCTTAGAGGAGACATTTTAGACAAAAATAGACCTTAAATTGGCAGGACACAGAAACTGCTTTAACATGGGAACTAAGAGAGTGGTGAGATTTAAAAATGACCACATATTTCAGTTTTGTTGACTATTAACTGATATAAAGAACATAGGAAGGAAGTGAAAAAGAGCCTGGGGGAAATGATAAGGTCTATTTCTTATAAATGAATTTTAGATAAATCCAGGTAATGCCTAGCAGGCAGTTGGCTATATGAATCTTGAGTGCAGAAGAGAAAGCTGGGTAGAATATACTGATATGAAAATCATCAACATTTAATCAAAACCATAAGAATGAAGATGATCAACAAGATTATAGTAGGCTAAATAATAACCTCCCCAAAGATCTCAACATCCTAATACCTAGAATTTGTGAATATGTTAGCTTATATGGCAAGAGTAAGAAATTTGACATGGAGCAATTATTCTGGATTATCTGGGTGCGCCCAGTGTAATCACAAGGTTCTTATAAGAGGAATGCAGAAAGAATCAGAGTTAGAGGAGAAAGTGATGTGATGACGTAATTAGGGATCTGAGTGATATCACACTGAAGATAGAGAAAGGGGCCACAAGCCAAGGAACATAGGAGACTCCTAGCAGCTGCTAGAAACACATTCTCCCCTCATAGCCTAAAGGAGAAACAGCCATCCCACCACTTGGACTTTTGTTCAGTAAAACTGATTTTGGACTTCTGACCTCTCGAACTGTAAGAACACCAGCTTGTGTTGTTTTAAACCACTAAGTTTGTGGTCAGTTGTTACAGAAGCAATAGGAAACTGATACATAGAAATAGTGTAGTGAAAATACAATAAAAATACTTGAGCAACACCAACATCTAAGATGGCTCTCAGAGGAAAGAGGGAAAGACATTTACACAGACATATGAAAAAAAGCTCATCATCACTGGTCATTAGAGAAATGCAAATCAAAACCACATTGAGTACCAACTCATGCCAGTTAGAATGGCGGTCATTAAAAAATCAGGAGACAACAGATGCTGGAGAGGATGTGGAGAAATAGGAATGCTTTTACACAATTGGGAGTGTAAATTAGTTCAACAATTGTGGAAGACAGTGTGGCAATTCCTCAAGGATCTAGAAATAGAAATACCATTTGACCTAGCAATCCCATTACTGGGTATATACCCAAAGGATTATAAGTAATTCTATTGTAAAGACACATGCACATGTATGTTTATTGCAGCACTGTTCACAATAGCAAAGACTTGGAACCAACACAAATGCCCATTATTGATAGACTGGATAAAGAAAATGTGGCACATACACACCATGGAATACTATGCAGCCATAAAAAAGGAGAGTTCATGTCCTTTGCAAGGACATGGATGAAGCTAGAAACCATCATTCTCAGCAAACTAACACAGAACAAAAAACCAAACACCACATAATCTCACTCAAAAGTGGGTGTTGAACACTGAGAACACATGGACACAGGGAGGGAGGGGAACATTACACACTGGGGCCCGTCAGAGGGTTGGGGGCTAGGGAAGGGATGGCTTTAGGAGAAATATCTCATGTAGATGATGGGGTGATGAATGCAGCCAACCACCATGGCATGTTTATACCTATGTAACAAATCTCCATGTGCTGCACATGTACCCTAGAACTTAAATTTTTTTAAAAAAAGGGAAAAATAGTCATCTTACAGTAGAAAAACCTAGCAGATATCATCTTATCCACGTGATCAAAGTTAACAGTACCAGTGATAAGTCATATTAATACTATGTCCCTCTAATATGTTGTGATAGGAAGGACACTCTACTTCTACAGTATTTCTCTCCAAAAAACCTATAAGCCAGGTTAATAATGTGAAAAGCATCAGACAACCTAAATTGAGGGACATTCTATAGAATTTTTGACCAGAACTCTTCAAAACTATCAAGATCATGAAAAACAAGAAAAGACGAAGAAACTGTCTCAAATCAGAGAAGACTAAGGATACATGACAACTAAATGTAATACTCTATCTTTTGGATTGAATTCAAAAACAAAAAAACAAGGACATTAGCAGATAACTGGTGAAATCCAAATGAAGTATCAAATTTAGTTCATAGTAATCAACCAATGTTCATTTCTTAGTTGTTTTTTTTTCTGTTTTTTTTTTTTTTTTTTTTATTGTACTTTAGGTTCTGGGGTACATATGCAGATCCTGCAAGATTGTTGCATAGGTACATGGCAATGCGGTTTGCTGCCTCCATCCCCCCATCACCTATAACTTGCATTTCTCCCCATGTTATCCCTCCCCAACCTCCCCAACTCCCCACTGTTCCTCCCCTAGCCCACCCCAGCAGACCCCAGTGTGTGATGCTCCCCTCCCTGTGTCCATGTGTTCTCATTGTTCAACATCCACTTATGAGTGAGAACAGGCAGTGTTTGATTTTCTGTTCTTGTGCCAGTTTGCTGAGAATGATGGTTTCCAGATTCATCCACGTCCCTACAAAGGACACTAACTCATTGTCTTTTATGGCTGCATAGTATTCCATGATGTATATGTGCCATATTTTCCTTGTCCCGTCTATTATCAATGGGCATTTGGGTTGGTTCCAGGTCTTTGCTATTGTTAATTTTAACAAATGCATCATGGCTGTGAAAGTTGTTTAACAGTAGGAAAATCTGGGTCAAGGGTACACAGAATCATTGTATTATCTTTACAACTTTCCTGTAAATGTCCAATTATTCCAAAGCAAAATGTGGTATTTTTTAAAAGTTGGTTGGCAAGTTTTGAAATGCAGAATTTAACATTTGAGATAGTGAAGTGTAACCACAGTGGTGAATGATATTTTAATGCCAAGATCTAAATATATTAGCTCCATCATATCTATGACCAATAAAAATCCTACAAAATGTTTCGAAGACCTATGGTAGTGATAAATTCTATATTCTCCTTTCAGAAGACATCGTGTTCATCCTACTACAAGATGATTTGGACAAACTCCCCTTTTTCACTTTGAGAAAGAAGGTTTTGAGCCAGAATATTCTATCTGTAGGTGAGTCTGGGTAAAGTGTTGATAGGGATATTTAATTTTAGGGTACTCTTCAGGGTGAGATCATCTATAATTAGTTTTAATTATTCTAACAGAGTATGACTAGCATTTTAACACATCATAAGAATAAGAGCAAGAAGAGGTTCTGGGGCAATGATAGCTCAAACATTCTACCACTATATAGGCAATACTTTTTTAAAGTTTAAGCTGAATATCAACTAGGCTACAAACAGCTAAATGCACCACATAACTGAGGTCTTTCCCTGCTTTGGTCAGCACTTTCAATGACTTGTATGCCTATTATCGTAGACAACTGCTTACCATAGAAAGCTCCGAATATTCATTCATTCCTTTTCACTCCACAGTTTCATCCCCATACTACTTTGTCTTTCCTCTCCAAGATTCTTTGCACTCTTGACTGCTGTTCCCAATGTTTCCATTATGCCTTACAGAGTTCTTGTAGTATTGTTAATAAATACCCTTATTGGGTTAGGTACACTTCCCAACAATGAAATACTACTTTATATCCACTGGAATGGCTTGAAGCTGACTATACAAAATGTTGTTGAGTATGTGGATAAACTGGAAACCTCTTGCAGGATTATTTATGGTGAAAATGGTATAATTACTTTGAAAAGCTATTTGGCAATTTCTTTTCTTTTTAATTGGCATATTTCTCAGTTTGTGAAAATTTCCTTAATTTGTTGATATAACAAACAAATTTCAACTTTGATTGCTATGCGAAGACCAGAAGACAATCTGATTTGCATTGACCTTTATATAGTTCAACTGCATACAGGCAACATGCTATATAAGAAAAAATTACTAACTGAACTCTAGGATTTAAATACTGAAAAGACTAAAATTCCTGGGGAAGCAAAGTAGAATTTCATAAGAACAAAATGGTTGGAGAGGAGAAAACCTATGGTGGCTGTGAAGGCCCTGATGCCATGTATATCAAATTGATATCATTTGATGGCAATTTCTTATAAAATTAAAATAACCCTTACACAAGAAATCAGAAATTCCATTTTTGGGTTTATATATAAGTGAAAGCATATGTCTTCAAAAAGACATGTATGTGAATGTTCACAGCACTTTTATTTAGAATAGTCAAAAATCGTAAATGACTTTAGTGTCCATCAATAGTAGAATGAGTAAGCAACTGTGGTATATTATACAAGAAAATAATGCACTGTAATAGCTACACTATGGATAAACTCAACAACATGGATAAATTTCAAAAACGCTCTGCTGAGTGATAGAAGTCATACATAAAACATCAACTTCCATTTATATGAAGTTTAAGAAGAGGACAATTAACATATTGTTATAGAAATCAGAAAAGTAGTTGCTAGGAATAGGAGTGTGGGCAGGATAAATTGACTGGAAATGGGCTTAAGGGGAATAGGGAACTTTCTGGGATGATGAAATTGTTTTATATCTCGACTTGGGGATTGGGTACACAAGTGAATATATTTGTCAAAACGTGTCAACTGAAAACTTATTAGCTGTGCATTTGCAAAAATCTGACTGCTAAAGAAGTCATTTCTGTCTTAACTAATCTCTACTTAATATCTAGTATAGTACTGAGCCCAGAGTCTGTGTTCAGTGAATAGTCATTTAATGAATAAATATTATCAATACAATTTTATGTTTATGAATATTTAGCACATAAGACCAGATCTCAAACTCTTTGGATGCACATTCCTTCTAACCCAGTGAATTCCTTCAGGTTTTTTTTTGGAAGTATCATTTTTAATGTGAATACATATATCCATAAGAGGGTTAGCAAAGACATAATCCAAGACAGATATTTCTGGTTACATTATGGATATATTCATTTTTTCCTCTTTGTACTTTCTGATTTTCTGCAGTGGCCATGTTCAAATGTACTATGAAATATGGTATAAGTTAGCAGAAGTCACCCTAACATGCAGGAAATGCAAAAGCAGAGGCATGTGAAGGAGTCACTTATTTTAAAAACAAATCTTAAAGGAACATATTTAAACACAGAAGTTAATATAGATGTATGTTTACATTGAAAAATAATTTTCATTTTTTAAATACATTTCCTTTTTGAAATTTAATAAACAGGTGAAAGAGATTTAGACTATAAAAGAAAAACTCAATTTAAAAAAATTTGATGTTAATGATTCTTGTGGAGATTTGAAAATTATCTAAAGATTTTGAGGAAAATCTCTCCACATGAATATTTAACAAAACATCTACAAAGGAAAATTTTATATTGGTTAAAAATGGAATTTTCCCACTCACCTTATCAATATCTTTTTTCTTTACGATTTTGTTTAATTAGCATAATATTATTTTATTGTAAAACATTTCATGGCCACTGCAGAATTCCTTCAGTTCTAACTCAGCATGCTGGCTTCTCATTTCCCAGTCACAGAGGTATGAGAAGGCACAGAAAATGGGGGAAAAAAAAACCCCTCAGCATTTAAGTCACCCAATAAAAATGAGAGGCAGATGAGAAGGAGGCAGAGAGAAGGAGAAGAAAGAGATAATGTTTACAACATGGGGAAGGAAACAAAGGTCAGGAAGAGGTGTTTCATCATATGGAATGCTAGACAAATCTTTTTAAAAGTACCATTTTATGTTATATATGCCGATACATAATCAATCAGTATAAGAATTCAGAATGCAAAAAGGCAAACTTGTTATCTGGGCAAGAAAAAATAATGGCATATATATCCACTAAAGTAGATCATTGAGGAAGAAGAAATACTTCTTCCAGAGTTGTTTTTAAAAATATTGCACTTACTAAAGTTTGTAAGCTTTAGATGGGTATGTACTCACTGCCCCGTCGTGACAGCAGCAGCAAGAATCACAAAATTAAAATTAGGTAAATGCCTGCTTTGATGGGCCACAAATATCGTTGTCTACTTACAATTTAGCCCCATCTTGTGGTAGTCTAGGAAACTGGACTAAAGGCTCTCACTGTCCTATTGTGTTTTTGAAACTATAGGCATAAATGGTACTATTCCAGTTAGGCTTAAGCCAAAAGAAACGGGACTAAGAGGACTACATGGCCAGTTCGTCGATGGTTTCCCACTCCTTAGCTACACGATAAAGACATTCAAAGCAGTCTGTGAAGTACTGTTGTTTCCTGGGACAAGCCACTTCTCTCAGAATACTTGTTTTCACAGAACACTCGGGCTAAGTAACACAAGTCTTCATGTAATACTCCTCCCCTGCCTCAGCAAACCAAAAGCAAGAAACCTTGAAATCCATCTTTGGGAACTAGTTACAGAAAGTCAAACCACTTGAAAAGAACAGAATAATGTTGTTCTATCATCTCCATAACCATTAAAATTTTGAAGCAAATGACAGTTTACAATGCTATTAAGGAAGACGTTTTAACAAAGGTTCATGGTGATCAGTGACATTCAGCTAAAAGATTAAATTGGAATTTATTTCTTTGCTTTTTTTTTTTTTAACATTCAAAATTATGTGGGGAAATGCATTTCAACTGCCCTTTGGCAGTAAAAGTGCTGCAGTTTTTGGAAGGGCCATTTAGAAATGTCCTAAGCCTGACCTTTCAGTACTAAATGAAACTTGTTCTATGTAACCCAAAATAGATATTTCTTTTAATCTAATTTAGAGAGTTGACCATAATATGACTCTGAATATCATGATTACTCATATATAATTATCAAAATGAGAATTATTCAGACATGACCATATAACTCAATTACATTAGATTAAACACATCAGTAATTTACAAAAATACTTTTATTTGAATCTGTGTCAAGGTAGCCTGCAAATTTAGTATGAAAATCAATGTGAATTATAAGCATACTTCAAGTACTATTGCCCAGTACTTATTTACCACACCAATGATATGACATAATATCACAAAGGTCAAGAATTCTTTCAATATACATTCACTTAACTTTTAAAGGAAGACTATGTAGCTAAAGTTAACAACAAAACTTAGAATAAACAGATGTACATTTGCTTAATGTGATAACATAGGTTCCTGAAATTTAATACACAATTCTCTTATAAATTTGGTAATATTTTTATATTAAATGTTTTATTTTTATTTTCAATTCATCATAAGTTGACATATAAATGCACTAAGGTATTCATACTTTAAAAGGTGCCCTCCTAACGAACCTATGCTACAACAAATAATTATTTTGGAGTAAAAAGATTGTTCTTAATGCAAAATTAGATGCATCAAGCTAACAAAATGCATCTAATTATGTAGAATTCTTAAAGCAAGGCAAATATTTGCTATAAACACAAAATTTCATTCCCTCTAACACTCCTTTTCCATTACATAATATAATTCCCATACATTTCTCACTGCATTTTATCCCCATTAACACTGTTGGACAACCATTTTTATAAATAAATGAATCAATTAACTAAAAGCTTCATTTAAAAAAAAAGAACATTTTAATTTCCATATTTTAGGCACTCTTGAAATGCGTGCATGCATGCTTGCATGTGAATGTGTTTATTCCCTCTGACTTCCATTTTACAGACAGGTGTAATTATTAAACCTCTCATCTTCTCCAAATATGTAACACAATCTCATTTTCTCCCCGCTTACCCTAGGTTCTGCTCTCCTCTCCATTTATTTTCTGATTCTCTTGCTTTCTATTTCCCCATCTCTCTTCTGTTTTTCTTTTTCCTTTTCTTTTACTGCCACATCTTGAAAATTCAATAAATAATGTAATTCTTTTATCTTCCTCATTTTATCTCTCTATATCTTTGTATACTCCTTGATTTTATCTTACTTGATTGCCTGCATGATAAAGCTAATTCAATAAGTAAATCATGTATGTATGATTTACTTAATTATATATTAACATAAACTTTATACTCAAAAAATATAAATCATTGTATTAGAAAGATACATCCATGTGTATGTTCACTGCAGCACTATTCACAATAGTAAAGATATGGAATCTACCTAAATGCCCATGAATGAGAGACTGGATAAAGAAAATATGGTACATATATACCATGGAATACTATGCAGCCATAAAAAAGATCAAGATGGAGATGGAGGCTATTATCCTTAGCAAACTAATGCAGGAACAGAAAACCAAATACTGCATGTTCTCACCTGTAAGTGGGAACTAAATGATGAAAATGCATAGACACTTAGATGGGAGCAACACATACTGGGGCCTATTAGAGGGAGGAGGGAGAGGCTGAGGAAAAACAATTAATGGGTAGTAGGCTTAATACCTTGCTGATGAAATCATCTGTACAGTAAACCCCTATGACATAAGTTTACCTATGTAACAAACCTGCACATGTACCCCTGAACTTAAATGTTAAAAAAAAAGAACTTTAATGATAGCTCAGTACAGAAGAAATATATTAATACTTAGAGCTTATGATTATAAAGTATTTTAAAATACTTTAAAATTACATATATATATATAGTCAGTTCTCATTATTTGTGGGAGCTATATTCTATAAAGTTGCTGTGAACAGTGAATTAGCAAACACTGAAACATTGCTCCTAGAGGAAATACAAAGTTAGGTTCCTGCAAGCCTCTGGTCACAACATTTGTATCAACCAATCAATATATAGTCTTGTTTAATGGTATTTCTACTTTAAAATCTGTTTAATATATATCATTGATTCAATAACACTGAATTAAAAGCTAATAAAACTGTAACCCCTGTCCGAAGAAAGCTCTTGTAACCCACATGTGTTCTCCCTATGGCACATCATAGTGTTATCATGTTTAGGAACACTAGATAGCATGTTAGCTCTATACTTACTATAAACAAAGAAAATCACCAACAAAAAGCACAGAAGATATGCTAAATAAACTCAAAAAAGACACTCATTTATAACAGGAAAACAGAACATAGCCTTGTTTGACCGCAGCTAGAAGCACAGGCATTGGGTGACTCATTTTTCTCACTGCTCTTTGCATGTCTGTGAATGACCACAGAAGTGCTACGAATACTGATTATGGGGTTGCAAACAAATTTTAATGAGTAGGCAAATTTGCAAATACAAAATTGACAAGTAATGAGGATCAACTGCACTTCGGTTGCAAAGATATATAATGCTACAATTTTTAAAACAAAACATATTTGAGTATAAAAATTTTAAGATAGCATTCTGAAGGGAAAATGGAACAAAAGTACAAGACCATGGAGAAAAATAATAATGTATAATTTCTGATTATTAAAGAAAAAGTTGTCTCATGTGTTTTATAACTGGATGACAATCACTGTATACTATAGGATACATTCAAAAGACTAATGTAATTGGTACATTAGCTACATTAAAGATATAACATTTGAAACTTTAAATTTGTGATGAAAAACTTTACATATCAACTTAAAAATGCACAGATGGGCGCAGACTTCTTGAAAAATTTCAGGAAGTTTATGACCAAAGATGAAAGAGACCTTTGTGCCTGATTTTGAAACTGAAGTCTCAGAATAGCTATGTGATATTGGACAAGTCTGCTGTATTCTTTGTCTCTTAGTGTCTTCATATTATGGGAACAAAATATCTATCTGAAGGGATTATTCTTATGATGTGAATAAAATAATACAAGAAAAATTTATATAAAATCTGTCATTGCAATTATAATTAGTAATCATAACAATATAATTACATGATGCTAGGACATTGGTAATTCGAAGGTACTTGAACTCCTATTGGCCTGTGAAAGCATTAATAAAATTGCAGAGCTAGTTTTCATCATTTTTAAAGAATGGCTAGTGGAAATCACATCTGTATCTCTAAAAAGTGAACAAAAGTCTAACTAAAACCATTTTTTTTTCCTAGCTATAATGTTTTAATTGATGAGAATTTCTGAATTATGGCTGCTGTTATTACATTGGGAATAAATGTTATTCAATACAAGAAGTTTGATAAAGACAATTTTTCAAAACATGATACACTTGATGGAGATAGAAAATAAAAGACATTCTTAATGATTAAAAGAACAGAAATATTTTATAATCGAAAGTCACTCTAAAATATTAGAGTCCTGCTGGGGTTTTGCCACATCTTCCATAGAAAGATAGCACTTGCATTTCTCTCCAGCATACTTTCCTATGAAAAATGCTGGTTTTGAGGGGGAACAGAGTGAGCCTTCTAAAATGCAAATGAAGATGAATCTGTGCCTATTTATAGCAAACAATAAGCTGACCGTATGTAATTAATTGCACACAATAACGAGAAGATGCTTTTTGCAGCTCAAGAACATTCTAAGCCAGTCGCTTCCACAGTCGGGGAGACCATATCACACAATCCCACCTGGCACATACAAAATCATCCTCAGCTCCTTGTCCACATTATGCATCTGTACATCCTAGCAAACGTGACAGATCAACGTGACTGACAACAGACACATCTAGCTACTTGCCTGCAGCAATGAAACTCCCTTGGCCAAGAACACGGGAGCAGTGCAGTGCATTGCAATGAAGCTTCCTAGTCACAGGCCTGATGTTGTTAACGCTTCTCCGTTGTTTTAGTGCTTGCCTTTTTTTTCCTGGAAACTCTTTAAACTAGCACCAGTTGCCATCACAAGAATGCAACAACTAAATACCAACTTACTAGTTAAACTAAGTGAGTTATATGATGAAGGGAGATATACAACAACTATTAAGAAACTAAGTACTTTTATGTCAGTTCACAAAGACCACTTAATGTCACATTTGGGTCAGCTTTATTAAAGACACAGACTAAATAAGAGCTCTGCCACGAAGCATCTTTAGGCGCTACCAGGCCCATGGTTTGCATTTGAAGATTAAGATTCAGTGGTCATAGTTAATCACAAGTGATAATGCCACTTTGAAGGCTATACTAGATACACAGGCAATCTTGGTATCACAATTCATCCCATGAACTCTAGGCCTTGTTCTTTTACTGCCACAAACTCCAGCATGGAGTCAAACTTTTATGACCTAGCTGAAAACAGCTTTTTGGGTTTTGTTTGGTTTGGATTGAGACAGTCTCGCTCTGTCACCAGGCTGGAGTACAGTGGCACAACCTCAGCTCAGTGCAACCTCCAACTCCCTGACTCAGGCAATTCCCCTGCCTCAGCCTCCCGAGTAGCTGGGATTATAGGCACATGCCACCATATCCAGCTAATTTTTGTATCCTTGGTAGAGACAGGTTTTCACCATGTTGGCCAGAGTGGTCTCCAATTCCTGACCACATGATCCACCCGCCTCGGCCTCCCAAAGTGCTAGGATTACAGGCACAAGCCACCACACCCAACCTGAAAATGGCTCTTTTATGTGAGGTTCTAACACTGTATTTATTCATTTCTTTCTACAGATAAGGGCTTGTAATACAGAGATATTAAAGGAGAACAAAAATTAAGATAATCTCAGCCACTACTATGTTTTTTTTTCCCACAAGATATCTGGCTTCTTCCCACACCATCACTAGATAAAAGGCCCAAATTAGAGCCTTTTTAAAAGCCACTAAAACAACCAAGAAACTAAATCATACTCATCTTATGACTATTCTAATTTCTAAGGCACTGACCTCACATTGTTACTATTGCTCTCTCCAGATCAAAGCTTAAAACCAGCAAGAACAATGAGAACTGACATGTGTGGTCAGAAGAAACAAGTTTCCGGGTCTGAGTCCACAGAGTGTGGTCTGAGGAAGAATGTGGAAAGTCAAAATTGCCTGGTTGCTAATGCACGACAAAGACTATCTTTTAAAAACCAAAATTTCCACACACACAAAAATCTATTCCCTTATTTACATACGTGACAGCCCTTCACATTTGCAGCTAATAATTCTGCCATTTCCCTTTTCCACCCCCACTTCCTGCTTTGTGCACAGCAAATTATTCCCACTTTTTAAAAGCAATTATTTGTATGATTTGGTTGATAGGTCTTTCACCAGTCTGGATACCCTTTTCCAGATTGCCAATGTTCCTTTTAAGCAGTAATTCGATATTCAGTAAAACTTTACATTTCTACTGCACATAACAATAAATGCTATTTTTGAGCCCTTATACTCTGCCAGTCAGTATGCTAAGTGTGTTAAAAGAATTATTTTTATGATGATTATTTTATTATTGTCTCAGTTTACTAAAGAGGAAACTGAGATGCAGAAACTGGAAATAAATTAAGTAGCTTACAGTTATTCAGGAGCCAGAATACAAACCCCATTCTCTTTGACTCCAAAGCTATTGCTGGAAACTGAGGCAGCTGAGTTGATACCAGTAAAATATACCAGAAAACCAGATAGTATATGCCATATTCTCTTGGTTCTAAGAAGCATATTTTCCTCCATTTTTTAAAATTTCTGTAATCAGAAGGTATCTTAAAACTGGTATGATCGAGACCATCCTGGCCAACATGGTGAAACCCCGTCTCTACTAAAAATACAAAAAAATTAGCTGGACATGGTGGTGCACGCCTGTAGTCCCAGCTACTTGGGAGGCTGAGGCAGGAGAATTGCTTTAACTCAGGAGGTGGAGGTTGCAGTGAGCCGAGGTTGCACCACTGCACTCCAGCCTGGCACCTGGTGACGGAGTGAGACTCTGTCTAGGAAAAAAAAAAAAAAAAAAACTGGTGTGGACATGATGTGTATCTGTGTTGTTTTGCTCCTTCCTACTCCCTGCAAAAGAGCTGTTATTAAATAAGTGACTCATCTGAAAGCTGACAGGAAAGTAGAATCAAGGAAACACTCCACTCGTTCCTGATTATTCTCAGGCCTCATCCACCTGTCTACCTCTAGATGAAAGTACATCAACAATAATAATGAAGATGATGCAAATTCTAGTGGCTGTGGCTGCAACCAACTCTGCCAATACCTCAGCTCAGGAAAGTCCCCAAAATGTGTTTGTTCACTCTTGAGTTCACCAGTTCTCTAGAACTAGGCACCAGTTCTGTCCATCTAGGCTGAACCATGACTTAAATTCTATTGTTTCACAAATATGTTTGCTAGGAGAGCTCCTGTAGCATCTGCCTGAAGCTTTCTCCCTAGAGAGTCTGATCCACGAGACCAGGCATGGCAGGTCAAAGAACAGATTCTATCGTGACCTCCCCTCCATGCCACCCCCAGGTGCTCTACAGAAAATTCTGCCGGACAGGCCCCTTATGCCCGTATGAATAAACCCATCAAAGAGTTAATTCTGAGTTATGTGCTCCACTAATTCATATGATACTTCAAATACATCTGAATCCCACCAGGCTCAACTGATCCTCCCTCAAGACCCCAACCCCACCCACTCTACATACAGTTGTCCCAGATGAGGAACCTCATGTATGATTCTATCATGGGAACAAGCCATTCTCAAATATATGATTATAATTATTTCCAGAAGTAGAGGGAATTGGTCCAGGTGCAGTGGCTCATACCTGTAATCCCAGCACTTTGGGAGACCAAGGTGGGAGGATCACTTGAGGACAGGAGTTCGAGACCAGCCTGGCCAGCATGGTGAAACCCTGTCTCTACTAGAAATATAAAAATGAACTTGGTGTGGTGGTGCATGCCTGTAATCCCAGCTACTTAGGAGGCTGAGGCAGGAGAATGGATTGAAACTGGGAGGCATAGGTCACAGTGAGATGAGATAGTGCCACTGCACTCCAGCCTGGGTGACAGAGTGAGCCTCTGTCTCAAAAAAAAAACAACAAAAAACAAACAACAAAAAAAAAACAAGTAGAGGGAATTATGATCCTTCTGGTTAGAAATGTTTATAAAGTTGGGGAGACCCAAGGGAGGGTCTAAGAGCTAAACTTTCACAATTAGGAAATAATGAGATTACAGATTGTATAGGAGGATTGTTTGGGATGAGGCCACTTAATCTCAAATTGTTTTGTGCAGAAATACCTTAAAGTTAACATTTAATACATGCATGCTGTTTCAGTGTTCATGATGATCACTGACAATGAAAACCAGGCTCCTCCATTAGGAGTGCAGAATGATCATTGAGGAGAAATGCCGAGAAGTGTCAACAGTGGAGATGAGGTGAGCCTAGAGAGGCTGTGAGCAGTACCAAGCAGCAGATTTACATCAGGGACAGTTGCAGGGTCTGTACTTATTTTATCAGAAATCGTTAAGAAAAATATGGGACTAAGATGATAGGTAAAGTTGGTTGTGTTAGTGCTAGCAATCACACGTGAGTACAGACCATTGTTTAACAGCTTTAAACCTATACAAAATAATAATCATAACAGCTACATTTATTGAATGCCTACTGTGTGCTAAATCCTGTCCTAAGCCTTTTACATAAGATCATTGTTCATTACAAAAGCAAAATGAGCTTTATAAACCAAGTTTTACTAATCCTAAACCAATAATTTTAAAATGTCAAAACTTAAAAGGTAGAATGAAGGTTGCCAGGGGCCAGTGGAGAGCAGAGAATGGGGAATTATTGTTTAATGAATACAGCATTTCAGTTTTACAAGACAAAAAGAGTTCTGTAGATGGATGGTGGTGACGATTACACAACACTACGAATGTGTTTAATATCACTGAACTGTACACTTAAAAATGGTTAAGATGCTACATTTTATGTGTATGTGTATGCATATCACAATTTTAAAATTGGGGTAAAGATCTAATGAGAACCAAAGAAAACTGTGATCTTCAAATGTAATCCTTTTAAATAAAACACAGAATCAAATATTGAATGCTATTAGCACATATATTCTTCTAGACAGCACATGCACTTTCGATTTTGGGTTACACATGGAAATATAAGCAACATCGGTAAGCAGCTCCCAAAAGGATAGCAGGTATACCTGTCACCATCATAGGTGGTGATATATATCTATGATGGGTATACCTGTCATCACCATAGGTATACTTGCAATCCTTTTGGGAGCTGCTTACTGATGTTGCTTAGAGGAGTCAGAAAGTACGTTGTTAACTCTGGTAATAAATGTGACTTTGAAGATCACACTGTTGATTAGCATGCAGAAGATAAAAATCATTTAAGCCACCCCAGAGAGATGAAAGCATTCCTGACTTCCAAAACGAGATTTTTAGTCCTTTCTGGAGCACTTAAATTTCTATGAGTAGAGGCTCCTGTCAGAACTCATGCCAGTATTCGAAACTGTAAGAAAATTATTTCTAATGTGAAAATTTGTAATTTGTCTTGAAAAAAAAAATACACTTAATACCTTCCAGTAGGCTTAGGATAAATTTCAGACCTTAGCATGATGATCAAGACCCTTGTAGACCTGGATCCTGCTAACTTAACCAACCTCACAATGCAGGTCTCTCTTGCTGTGACTCTCAGCCTTCTATAATGAGAAGGTCTTGGAGCTACACAAAGGCTTTGCTCACCACATGGCTCTCTGTCCACCATATCCTCTGTCTGGGCTGCTCTTCCCTCATTAGGTGAGCCAATGCCTGCTTATCCTTCAGAGCTCAATTTAACTATCACTTCTTCTGAGAAGTCTTCCTTGACTCCTCGGTATTGGAAAAAGATCCCCTCCTTTGGGGAACCTCCTACAGGACCCATACTTCTCTGTCCCATAACACTATGAGGTTCTTAGAGTCAGGTATTATTTTACTTGTGTCCTCAATATACAGCATGGAACAGAATACAAAGTTGGCATGAATAGCTGTGTGTGAATGAATTAAATACGGAGACAGGATCCTGACTCTGGGCATGGCATGACCAAAGCCCTAGGTGTAGGACAGAAACCTCACTATCAAGGCATGTTTAATCTCTGCAGTATTTATCTAGATGGAAATAAAAACAAATTGGCTACTGTCTTCTGTACAGTAGCCTTTTAAGTATGTAGAGAGTATTGTGTAATTCTTATATGGGAAATAAAAGTCTAATGTCTATAAACTTTCTTCTCAAGCCTTATTGTTTGATCTTTTAGAATTATTTCCTTCTTCTGAATCCTCAAAAAGCTTTCAAGATTTGATGTCTACAAATCATTTTAGGAAGTAGTTTGTGGAAAAGTTCAGTAGGTTCAAGATTATTTAGCAAGGTCAGGGCTGGTCAGTGTTTCCTGCTGAACAACTCCTTTCCTAGAGGATCCCTTTGGAAAACACAAATAAACTGACATAATTCCTCTGCCTAAAACCCCATTTTGGTTTCCCGTTGCACTTAGCTTAAAACTAAAGCTCCTACGAAACAGGTCATACAAGTTCTGTCTTGCCTTCCTTGTTGATCTATCCCTTCCCCTAGCCTGCTCCCCAGCCTCATGCACTCCACTGTAGCTGGTCCTTAAACATGAAAGGTTCATTCATGCCTCAGAGTCTCGTCCCCTTACCTGGTGTACTCTTTCCTTGGGTATTTTCATAACTTAATCACATACTTCATTCACGTCTCTGTTTTAATATATCCTTGTTAGAGAGTCTTCTGTCCCCACCCTATGTAAAGGCATGCCTCTCCTCATGGCAGTGAATATTACTCTATTTTGCTCCATTTTACAGCCTTCATCACTACTTGAAATTATATCACGCAGTATGTCATGTGTCATACCAAAGCATACCTATGTTTGTTTATTATTTGCAGTTTGCATCTCCCCCACAATGCACACACAATCTGGTCTTACCTGTCATGACCACTACTGTATCGCTAGCTCCAGAACGGGGCCTGAAGCATAACAGAAGCATGTGAAATACTGGTCGAATTGATGTATAAGCTTGCTGATATTTACTATATAAGCTGCTTTTGGAGGAGCCATCTATGCAAATACTCATCACTTCAATCACTGGAAACTCTTGTGCAGGCCAGGTGCAGGAGGGAGAGAGTTCTAACTCCTGATCTGAGTAGACTGGGGATTGAATCCTGGCTCTTCAAGCTATATGACCTATCTCTCATAGCCATGGCTTCACCTTGATAAAATGTAAATAATGACCACTTTCCTAGATCTATTATGAGGATTCAATAAAAGTACCCACAAATCCATGAAAACACATATGCTTCACAAAGGGAGATTTTTATCTAACCCCCCTCAGATCTAGATTAGTACCTGGCATGTGGTAGGCAAATCTCTGCTGAACACTCTGAATGATTAATTCAGTAAATGTGTCAAGGGCTCGACATGGTGCTTCAGATGTCTGGGAGGAATAACCACAGGGAGTTTCCTTCTATATGCCTTCAACGTCAGAAAGAAAAACACTGGAATATCTGAAAGAGGATGTTGTTGAGGAGGGAATTTTGCCCAAGAAATAATTAAGTTAAAAACTTATGAAAATGACAAAAGTCATATGAATTATAAAATTCTCAGTGGTGAGGCCAAAAATTCTGGCACTTTTCTTTTGAGGGCTTTTCAGCCTTTTTTAAGGCATTCAGAACACTTTTTGTTACATAAACTGTATGATAAAGACAATAAAATTAATTATCTTGGTACATTCACTGTGTTGATTCACATTACCTTTCTAATCATGTCCTTTGTAACTCTCCAACCCAACCTCCATATCTAGTCAGACAAGCACATATCCCTAAATTTTATATCAAAGATTCCTGTGGTAGTGATGGCAGAAGGCAATGCCAAACACCAAGTGACCTCTCAAATAGGAGAACCGTAAGGAAGGGTAGTTTTTAATATACTCTTACAAGGACACATGGGGCAGGGTTAGAATAGCCATAAAAGACATTTGATGCCCTTTTAAACATTCTAGTCTATCTAAGAACATATTGAACCATTTAGAAGCCCTTAAAACAATCTGTGCATGCCACTACTGTTAAGTAATAATATAATGCGAGAGTTGACTATTGAAACCATCCTTATAAACTTTATAAAATTAGTCAGGAAAGAAGGGAGGAGAAGAATTATAGTAAGCCAAGCTTGCAGCACAGCCCTAACCATTAGCTCAGCTTTCTCTCTCATCTGCTTCCTCATAGTCATTTGGTGCCTACTTCCTCAGAATCACACAGATCATGTGGTAAGAATACAGTCCTCCTTAACTGGTCTATATGTAACAACTTTAACATGACAAACATTGTTTTCCATTTGAGATATTCTTTCAAGGCCTGCATTCCTGTGCAACTACTGATGTCATATGGTTTGAAGGACCCCACAAGAAGCTGCCTCACCAAGGAATGCACTTTCCACATCCTGATGATTTTCACCCCTCGGATCCCAACCAATCAATGACCCCAATTATCCAGCCCCTCCCTTTCCATGATCCTGTTAAAAACTCCAAATCCTTACAACTCCTTGGTGTTGGATTTGAAAGTCTCCTCCCATCTCCTTACTTGACATCCTGCAATGATTAAACTCTTTCTCTGCTGCAAGCCTGCCATCTCAGTGAATTGGTCCGTTACTATGCAGCAGGCATATAAACCTATTAATCTTTGATATGGTTTGGCTGTGTCCCCACCCAAATCTCATCTTGAATTCCACATGTTGTAGGGAGGGACCTGGTGGGAGGTAATTGAATCATGGGGGCAGGTCTTTCCCATGCTGTACTCATGATAGTGAATAAATCTCACAAGATCTGATGGTTATAAAAATGGGAGTTTCCCTACACAAACACGCTCTCTTTGCCTGCTGCTGTCCATGGAAGATGTGACTTGTTCCTTCTTGCCTTCTGGCATGATTGTGAGGCCTCCCTAGCCATGTGGAAGTGTAAGTCCATTAAACCTCTTTTTCTTCCCAGTCTCAGGTATGTCTTTATCAGCAATGTGAAAATGAACTAATACAGTAAAATGGTACCAGTAGAGTGGGGCATTGCTGAAGAGATACCTAAAAATGTAGAAGCAACTTTGGAACTGGGTAACAAGAAGAGGTTGGAACAATTTGGAGGGCTCAGAAAAAGAGAGAAAAATGTGGGAAAGTTTGGAAGTTCTTAGAAACTTGTTGAATGGCTTTGACAACAATGCTGATAGTGATATCACCAGTAAGGTCCAAGTTAAGGTGGTCTCAAATGAAGTTCAGGAACTTGTTGGGAACTGAAGCAAAAGTCACTATTGTAATGTTTTAGCAAAGAGACTGGTGGCATTTTGCCCCTGCCCTGGAGATTTGTGAAATTTTGAATTTGAGAGAGATGATTCAGGGTATCCAGCAGAAGAAATTTCTAATCAACAAAGCATTCAAGAGGTGACTTGGGTGCTGTTAAAGGCATTCAGTTTTAAAAGGGAAACAGAGCATAAAAGTTTGGAAAATTTGCAGCCTGACAATGTGATAAAAAAAGAGAATCTCATTTTCTGACAAGAAATTCAAGCTAGCTGCAGAGATTTGCATAAGTAATGATGAACTGAATGTTAATCACCAAGACAATGGGGAAAATGTCTCCAGGGCCTGTCAAAGACCTTTGCAGTAGCTCTTCCTATCATAGGGCTTGAGGATTAGGAGGAAAAAATTGTTTCGTGTGCTGGACCCAGGGTTCCTCTGCTGTGTGCAGTCTAAGGACTTGGTGCCCTGCATCCCTGGCCAAGCTACAGCTTGGGCTGTTGCTTCAGAGGGTAGAAGCCCCAAGCCTTGGCAGATTCCACATGGTGTTGAGCCTCCAGGTACACAGAAGAATTGAGGTTTGGAAACTTCCACCTAGATTTCAGAGGATGTATGGAAATGCCTAGATACCCAGACAAAAGTCTGCTGCGGAGGCAGGGCCCTCATGCAAAACCTCTACTAGGGCAGTATGGAAGGGAAATGTGGGGCTGGAGCTCCCACACAGAGTCCCTATGGGGACACTGCCTAGTGGAGCTGTGAGAAGAGGGTCACCATCCTCCAGACCCCACAATGGTAGATCCACTGACAGCTTGCACTGTGCACCTGACAAGCTGCACTCAATGCCAGCCCATGAAAGGAGCCAGAAGGGGGACTATACCCTGCAAAGTCACAGGGCGGAGCTCCCCAAGGCCATGAGAGCTCACCTCTTGCATCAGCGTGACCTGGATGTGAGACACAGAGTCAAAGGAGATCATTTTGGAGCTTGAAGATTTGACTGCTCCTCTTCTCACAGCTCCAGTAGGCAGTGCCTCCATAGGGACTGTATGTAGGGGCTCTAATCCCATATTTCCCTTCCGCACTGCCCTGGTAGAAGTTTTCCATGAGGGCCCTGTCCCTGCACCAAACTTTTGCTTGGGCATCCAGGCATTTCCATACATCTTCTGAAATCTAGGTGGAAGTTTCCAAACCTCAATTCTTGACTTCTGATTTTGGACTTGTATGGGGCCTGGAGCCCCTTTGTTTTGGCCAATTTCTCCCATTTCGAATGGCTGTATTTACCCAATGCCTGTACCTCCATTGTATCTTGGAAGTAACTAACTTGCTTTTGATTTTATAGGCTCATAGGTGGAAGGGACTTGCCTTGTCTCATATGAGACTTTAGACTGTGCACTTTTGAGTTAATGCTGAAATGAGACTTTGGAGGACTGTTTCAATGGAAGGCATGATTGGTTTTGAAATATGAGGACATGAGATTCAGGAGGGGCCAAGGGAGGAATGGTATGATTTGGCTGTGTCCCCACCCAAATCTCATCTTGAATTCCCATGTATTGTAGGAGGGACCTGGTGGGAGGTAATTCACTCATGGGGGCAGGTCTTTCCTGTGCTGTTCTCATAATAGTGACTAAGTCTCACGAGATCTGATGGTTTTAAAAATGAGAGTTTCCCTGCAAAAGCTTTCTGTCTTAGCCTACTGCCATATATGTAAGACATGATGTGTTCCTCCTTGCCTTCTGCCATGACTGTGAGGCTTCCCCCAGATATGTAGAACTGTAAGTCTATTAAACTTCTTTTTCTTCCCAGTTTAGGGTATGTCTTTGTCAGCAGCACGAAAATGGACTAACACAGTCCTACAACACTATTATCTCTTTAACAATAAAGTTTATGATTCCAAATATAGTTTTAGTTTTTCAAAATTTTCTCCTTTCTGAATGCTTTAACCATTTTAATCCTCATTCATTTTCTTTCTTTACATCATTCACTTATGCAGAGGAAGAAGGAAAAGCTGTGTTCTTTAGAGAAAGTACTTAATGATAACAATTTATAGGCAGTAGAAAAATATTTAACCAAACATATATTTAGTGTGATTCAAGTGACTGCCAAACCCAGTTATCTCTGCTGTATGCATGCCATCTGCTCAGCAAGGCACAGGAATCTATGACCCTTCTTAGAATGATAGAAGACAGACTTCACAGCATAAAAGATATTGGCAATTTTGAGATAATTTTGTAATTAAATACATATTATTTTAAAAATTATTGTAAAGCAATACTAATATAAAATTACTATAAAGCAATGAATACAATGTACACCCTTTAGGTGATGGCTACTCTAAAAGCTCAGACTTCACTACTACACAATATATCCATGTAACAAAATGACACCTGTACCCTTCTAAATCTATTTTTCTTAATTACTGTAAGGCAAATAAAAGGAGGACGTCTTGTTCATATGCGTGCATAATTTCATCTAAGATCACAGAAAAACACATTTTATAATTTTCATATAAAATAAATGACATTTTTCCAAGTGTCATTTATAACTATCATATTTAGTTATTACTTAAGATTCTATGAAGTAGATAAACCATAATTTATGTTACACCCCTTTACTGGTGGTCAATTAATGTTTCCATTGTATCTTTATTTTGAGTAATGTAAAAAATGTAAATGTGTGTCTGCAAATACAACATTTAAAACTTTTTTGTGAATTATTTTCTTTATACATGTTTATATTCATTTTAAATCATTTATTTATTTAAGAAATGTTCATAACTTGCTACTTTGTTCAATGCTTTGTGCAAATACAAACACCTCCTATAAAAGGACTTCCCTATTCCTCATGGCAATTCTTTAATGACCATTATCATTTAATAATGTGTCATAAAACCTGTAATGAATGTGCTCTTAATTAAAATAAATTAATATCAGAGGCCTGGAAATTAGATTTACTCTCTGTCTAATGCCTTCCTTTGTCTTAGTCCATTCAGGCTGCCATTAAAAAAACAAAAACATATTCTGGGTGCCTTAAATAAGACAAATTTATTTCTCACAGTTCTGGAGTTGGGAAGACAGATCCAGATTCTGATAAGGAGTCTCTTCCTGACTTATAGATGGTCATCTTCTCACTATGTCCCCACATGTTCTTTCCTCTCTCCTTGAGGAATGAGTGAAAGGGGTACTAGGGCATTCAGAAGTGTGTTTTATTAGGAAGGACAATCTACTTTGTCTGTCAATTTAAATGTTAAATAATGTGAAACCACTCTCTCAGAAACATCCAAAATAATGTTTGACCAAAAATCCAGTTGTCTTTTTTTTCAAAATGGAGGATTAGAGGCAGTGTTAGCATGCCTCTCCCACTTGGAAGGACAGAAGGTAGAAGTTCACAATGAATGGTTTTTTTTCCAAGAACAAACTCAGGAACTTAGCAGAAAAACCGAAAGAATCCACAGACCCTTTGAAAGAAGTGGCAGGCTGCTTCTTGAGACATGTGAAAAATTTTAAGTTCTCAGAGTGTGAGAGGAAGACAGCCTGCCCTTGAACACACATTCCCCCCACCACCCCGGCAGGGAATATGAAGATTCAGGCCATGGGAAAAGGCCTTAACCCTACCAAGAGCTGGAATGAACTTAGGGAGTAGCATGAAATATAAAAGCAGAAGCAGCAGAAAAAAGTGCCTTTCAAGCATTCTCAGTCTCCAGTGTGAACCAAGGTAAGCCATTCCTGACTATATCTCACAGGAGCCCTAGGGAAGGCAGCCGAAGAGTTCAGGGAGGGGCTACAAGGTGAAAGAAGCTCCCAACTATACTTTGCAATATAATCTCAACTGGGAATGAATTCATTTAATCAGAAGGTTGATTATTAAGCTACTCAAAGAGATACCAGAGAAAGGTGAA
The DNA here is from genome assembly GCA_963574635.1 of Cheracebus regulus. Lineage (NCBI taxonomy): Eukaryota > Metazoa > Chordata > Mammalia > Primates > Pitheciidae > Cheracebus > Cheracebus regulus. Next base: position 26,369 of record CAUYQU010071887.1, on the reverse strand, counting down.
AACCAACATGAAAAAATTAAAATGTAATCCAAGACATGAACAATTTCCCAGAGAAATAATATCAAAAGGAAAACCAATCAGAACTTCTGGAAATGGAAGACACACTTAAGGAAATACACAATGCAATAAAAAGTTTCAACAATAGACTAGAGCAAGTAGAAGAAATAATTTCAGAGCTTGAAGACAAGGCTTTTGAATTAACTCAATCAGACAAAAATAAAGAAAAAGGTATAAAAAGGATGAACAAAGTCTCCAAAATATATGGATTATGTAAAATAGCCAAACCTAAGAATAACTGTTCCTGAGCAAGAAGAAAAGTCTAAAAGTTCAGAAAATGTATTTGAGGGAATAATTGATGAAAACTTTCCTTGCATTGCTAAAGATCTAGATATCCAAATATAAGAAGCTCAAAGAACTCCTGGGAAATTCATTGCAAACAGATCATCAAAAAAGCACATTAGTCATCGAGCTATCTAAAATCAACACAAAGGAAAGCATTCTAAGAGCTGTGAGACAAAAGCATCAGATAACCTATAAAGGAAAACCTATCTGACTAAAAGTAGATTTCTCTCAGCAGAAATCTTACAAGCCAGAAGGGAATGGGGTCTTATCTTTAGTCTCCTTAAGCGAAATGATTCTCAGTCAAGAATCTTATATCAACAACAACAAAATAAGAAAACTTCAGACCAATATCCTTGATGAACATCAATGCAAAAATCCAAAACAAAATACTGGCAAACTGAATCCAGCAGCATATCAAAAAGCTTATCTACAATGATCAAACAGGATTTATCCCTGAGATGCAAGGTTGATTCAGTGTATGCAAATCAAAAAATGTGATTCATCACATAAACAGAACTAAAGACAAAAACCACATGATTATCTCAATAGATGCAGAAAGGACTTTCAATAAAATTCAGCATCTATTCATGTTAAAAATGCTCAATAAACTAGGTATTTAAAGAGCAGACTTCAAGATAATAAGAACTGTATATGACAAACCCATGGCCAACATCATACTGAATGGGCAAAAGCTGGAAGCATTCCCCTTGAAAACTGACAAAAGATAAAGATGTCTTCTCTCACCACTTCTATTCAACAGAGTATTGGAAGTCTTGATCAGGGCAATCAGGCAAGAGAAGGAAATAAAAAGCATCCAAATAGGAAGAGAGGAAGTCAAACTATCCCTATTTGCATATGGCATCATTCTATATCTAAAAAACACCCAAAAACTTCTTTTTTTTTGAGATGGAATCTTGCTTGTTGCCCAGGCTAGAGTGCAGTGGCACTATCTTGATTCGCTGCAACCTTCACCTCCCAGGTTTAAGTGATTCTTGTGCCCCAGCCTCCCAAGTAACTGGGATTACAGGCACATACCACCACACTGGGCTAATTTTTGTAGAGATGGAGTTTCACCATGTTGGACAGGCTGGTCTCTAATTCCTGATCTCAAGTGATTTGCCCACCCTGACCTCCCAAAGTGCTGGGACCACAGGTGTGAGCCACCATGTTTGGCCAAAAAAAAAAAAAAAAAAAAAAAAAAAACCAGAACAACAACAACAAAAAAACCCAGAAAGCCTCTTAAAGTGATATACAACTTTAGCAAAGTCTCAGGATACAAAATCAACATGCAAAATCAGTAGCACTCCTATACACTAACAACAGTAAGCTGACAGCCAAATCAGGAACATACTCTCATTCACAATTGCTACAAATAGAATAAAATACCTAGGAATACAGCTAACTGTGGGAAAAGATCTCTACAAGGAGAACTAAAAACCACTACTCAAAGAAATCTTACATGACACAACAAATGGAAAAACATTCATGTTCATGAACAGGAAGAATCAGTAACATTAAAATGGCCACACTGCCCAAAGCAATTTACAGATTGAATGTTATTCTTATTAAACTACCATGGAGACTCCTCACAGAACCAGAAAAAACTGTTTAAAAAGAGCCTGAATAGCCAAGGCAATCCTAAGCAATTAAAAAAACCAACCTGGGGCATCAAACTACCCAATGTCAAACTATACTACAGGGCTACAGTAGCCAAAACAGCATGGTACTGGTACAAAAACAGACACATAGACCAATGTAACAGAATAGGGAGGACCCAGAAATAAGACCACACACCTACAACTTTCTAATCTTTGACAAAACTGACAGAAACAAGCAATTGGGAAAGGATTTTCTAGTCAATAAATGGTCCTGGGATAACTGGCTAACCATATGCAGAAGATTAAAACTGGACCCCTTCTTTACACCATATACAAAAGTTACCTCAAGATGAATTAAAGACTTAAATGTAAAAACCCTGGAAAACAACCTATGCAATACCATTCAGGACACAGACATGGGCAAAGATTTCATGAAAAAGACACCAAAAGCAATTACAACAAAAGCAAAAACTGACAAAAGGAATCTAATTAAACTAAAGAACTTCTACACAGCAAAAGAAACTGTCAACAGAGTAAACAGACTAACCACAAAATGGGGGGAAAAGACACATGCACATGGATGTTTATAGCAGCATAATTCACAATTACAAAGATATGGAACCAAAATAAGTGCCAATCAACCAACAAATGGATAAAGAAAATGTGGTATATATACACAATGGACTACTACCATACTACCCAGCTATACAGAGAAAAGAAATAATGTGTTTTACAGCAACTTGACTGGATCTGGAGATCATTATTCTCAGTAAAGTAACTCACGAATGAAAATTCAAATATTGTATGTTCTTACTTATAAGTGGAAGCTAAGCTATGAGGACACAAAGGTATAAGCAGAATATTATGGACTTTGGGAACTCTGGGGGTATGGGGAACGAAGATTGGAAGGGGAGTGAGGGATCAAAGACTGCATATTGGGTACAATATATACTGCTTGAGTAATGGGTGCACTAAAATCTCAGAAATCACCACTACTTATGCATGTAACCAAACTCCACCTGTACCCAAAAAACTACTGAAACAAAATAAAATTTGTAAAAAACTTGTAAAGGCCATCAAAAATGAGAAAAGTATGAGAAACTGTCATAGCTAACAAGGCCTCAAGAGACATGATAACTAAATATATCTAGTGTCCTGGATGAGATCCTGGAACAGAAAAGAGATTAGGTAAAAACTATTTTATCAATATTGATACATTAACGTTAACTAAAGTTCATACTTTATTCAGATTTTTAACTAAAATTCATACTTTATTATTTAGTTAATGATAATGTATTAATATTGGCTGATTGTAACAAATGTGTCATACTCATGTGGGATGTTAGTAATAGGGGAGGCTGAATGTTGAGTATATGAGAACTCTGTACTATTATAAATCAAAGACATTTCTAAAGAATAAAGTCAATTAAAAATAAAAAATATATATCCAGGCATCCTTCTATAGGATCAGTGTCCTACCCTTATGGCCTCATTTGACCTTAATTACTTCTTTAAGGTCCCTTCTCCATATTTAGCCACATTGAAAGTTGGAGCTTCAACATATGAATTGAGGAGGTGGGGAGTACACAAATATTTCATCTATAACGTTCTACCCATATGCAGGATAGTTGTATCATATTAGATGGAATTATGACTTTGCGGTTGTCTTCATATGGAGATTAAGTATGGTTAAGTATGGTTTAAGGAGAGGTATATGGAGTTGACAAGGGATGGGCCTGTGATAGATAATTTTAAGTGTCAACTTGACTGGGCCACTGGATGCCTGGATGTTTGGTCAAACATAATTATGGGTATTTATGGAAGGGTGGTTTGGGATGAGTTTAACGTTTAAGTTGACAGACTAAATAAAGCAGACTGCCCTCCCTAATTTGAGTGGGCTTAATCTAGTCAGTGAAGACCTGAGTAGAACAAAAAGTTGAACTTTCTCCAAACAAAAGGGAATTCCTCCTGCCTAATGGCCTTCAGGCTGGGAGATCATTTCCTTTCTGCCTTTAGATTCAAACTGAAACATCATCTCTGAGTCGTGAGGCTGAAGCCTTTGAATTGGAATTACACCATCAGCACACCTGAGTTTCCAGCTTGCTAATTGCAGATCTTGGGTCTTGGGTCTTGTTGACCTCCATAATCACATGAACCATTTTCTTAAGTCAGTGTCTCTCTGCCTGCCTGCCTGTCTCTGTCTGTCTGTCTGTCTCTCTCTCTCTCTGTCTGCCTCTCCATATGTGTATACATCCTACTGGTTCGATTTCTAATAACCCTGACTAATGCACCCTTTCTTTAAGATGCTTTTTAAAACAAATTTAAACAACCTTAAACTAAAATGTGCCTTATTTAAGAAGTAGTTGTATTAGTAACTCAGATCAAAATAAAATGCTACAGTTCTGGGATCAATAAAATTCTGGAGGCATAAATGTTTAGCTCTGAAGTAGAACCACAGATTTTTCAGAATTTTAGAGAGCTCCATTCAATTTCAAGTCATCCACTTTATTTTACCCGTAGCAGGAGGCTCAATTTATTTTAAATCAAGTGTCACAACCAGAAGCAACTTCCTTAATATTCTGATAAACCTCAGCTTCGGGAATGTGCAGAGCAACAAGTGGAATAAACCCTGACACTTGCTTATTTCTGGTACATATCCTAAGAATTTATCCTCTCTTACTATACCAGTGTAATATCAATGGTTAAAAAACTTAAATACCTATGTCTAGCTATATAAACAGGGGTGTGTGTGTGTAATGAGTGAGACAGAGAGAGAAACAATAATTTTTGCAGCAACATGGGTGGAACTGGAGGTCGTTATCCTAAGTTAAATGACTCAGCCGTGGAAAGTCAAATACCACATGTTCTCACTTGTAAGTGGGAGATAAATAATGTGTGCATATGCACTTACAAGGTAGAATAATAGGCATGGGAGACTCCAAAAGATGGGAGGCTGGAAGGAAGTTGAGAGTTGAGAATGTACCTATATTGGGTGCAATGTTCCTTATTTGGATAATGGGTACACTAAAAGCCCTGACTTTGCCAGTAGCCAATATAGGCATGTAAGAAATCTGCACTTGTACTGCCTAAATATATATATTTTTAATTTTAGATATAAAAATAAGCATTTCTTTTTAAATTTCCATATCAAAAAGGAGATGAATGTTACATTTGTTCTATATCCAGCATGAAAGCACCAAAGCACCTTTCATAAAGACAAAGATGAATTTTTCAAAGCCAGTGGAGAAAGGGTGTTTTAAAGATCATCGTCCTTTCCACCTACTGCCTGCAAGAAAGGTCACCTTCAAGATACCAGGTCTAGGTCATCTGATCTTTTTGACTCAAAAGGCAAGAAGAACAAAAAGTTTAAAAATGCTAACAAAAAAGTTATTTTAAGGGAGTATCTATCCAGACAAGTCTAATTGTTACTATGGATGTGAAGGTAAAAAATCGAGGCAAACCTGCTTCGTTTGAAAATTATCTGCTCACTCCCAAAGAGAGACATTTACATCATGAATGGTCTCTGAAACATGCATCCACAGGCATCTCGTAGAATGTGTCAGATCATTGTTAAGATCTTCTTCTGCTATGGTTTGAACCTGGCTTGCTGTACCCACCAAATCTCATGTTGAAATTTGATTCCCAATGTGGCAGTGTTGAGAGGTGGGCCTACTGGTAAGTGTTTGGATCAAAAGGGCAGATCCCTCATCCATGGCTTGCTGCTGTTCCCTTGATAGTTCCAGAGTTCTCTCATGGCATTTGTTCTCTTAGAAATAGTCTTCATGAGAGTGAGTTGTTAACAGTGGGGGCTGGGGAGCTTGGGGAGGGATAACATGGGGAGAAATGCCAGATACAGCTGACAGGGGGATGGAGGCAGCAAACCACATTTCCATGTATGTACCTATGCAACAATCCTGCATGATCTGCACATGTACCCCAGAATGTAAAGTACAATAAAAAATACATATATTAAAAAAAAAAGACAGAATACTTCTTGGGTCTGGTCCCTCTTTGCACACACCCACTTCCCCTTTGGCCTCTGCCATGTTTTGATGCAGGACAAATCCTAAAAATTCATCTCTTTTTTGATACAGAAATTTTAAAAAGGATGATTCTAGTTAGTGTTTCTGTCATTATCGCTGTTGTTTGTTTCTCTCTCTCTCTGGGATAGGGAGACAGTAAATTTATAGAGTTTGTGACTGAAGTAAACAAGTTGTCAAACTTGTTTCTAAAATAACCAAAAGCTGAGGAGATACGAGCACCATGCTTCTTGTACAGCTTAAGTAACTATGAGCTAAATAAACCTCTTTTCTTTATAAATTACTCAGTCTCAGGTATTCTTTTGGATTAACACAAAATGGACTAAGGTACTCTCTGGACTCAAAGTGTATCAATTAACTCTTATGACATACAAATCATGTATCTACTTTTTAGCACATATTATTAAGCATCTCCTCCTTTTCTTTATTACTCATACACACTGCCAGCATGCTCAACATCACCAGCTAATCTCATGGTGATTTTCTAAAATCTCTTTTACAGGGCTGCAACCAGATTTTTCTCCCTTGGAAGAACTCTAAGTTCCAAATTTGTGTTTCAGTATCTCTTGCCCAACACACACACACATACACACACACACACACACACACACACACACACACACCCTTCCATCCCTTCAGCTAAGTGAACATATCATTAAAGGCAAGCAAGCTGTGAATGATGACTAAAACTTTCCCCACAGGATTGCATGTAAATTCTTAAATACTAATTAGTAGATGATGGGGTATTTTGGAAAAGAGATGGTAGTAAGAATATTCTTTTCTCAACAAATACTACCCACTTATGTGCCCACATCACCTCTCATACACAAATATACACACCCACATGGTTAGAAGAATAGAAATTAGACCCTTAGGAATTAACTCGGAAAAGTTTTCTACTTCTAAAATGTAGCCAAACTTATTTCTAAAATGACAAAGCAGTGTCTTATCTGCAAGGACAGTGTAGATGAAAACACAGCCTCTCCTTGGCAATATGAGGAAGATTTGAATGTTTCATTTTATCTAGATGTCTAATTGAAATGCAGAACTGAGTTATTTCATCAACACTTTTAATGCAGTCATCATCATCATCACCTCTTTAAAGGAAAGCAGTAGAGAGTATTGTCTACTCTGCACAACTTTCCAGAGATGTTTGAATTAATTCAGTCACAGACTCACAGTTTTGGAAACCATTCATTTTTCTCCCTTTCCTGTTAAGAAAATATTTCAGGTAGAACTTACATTCACTGGTTGTACTTAACCAATCATAAAGATTTAAAAGGGACAGTGAGTCTTCTTTTGGCTTTGCTTGTCTATGCCTTTGGCTGTATATCAAAAGCACTCAATTTTGCCACCATAATTCTTCAATAATGTGGCTTGTAGTATTGATTTCAGTAAACAGACCCTAGAGAGCCTAATAGATTTTAGAGATTTATGAATGATAAGTAGGCCCGTTTGGTTATGTCTTACAGAGTAATAAATGTCTGAGCCAATTTCCTTTGCCTTTGTACATGCAGCATGTACTCTTTACCTAGTGCAGGCTTTGAATGGAAGTGGAAGTGGAAGTGGCTGATGAAGAGCCCAGGCTTCAGTGCCTGACCACCAAGGTGGGAACCTGACTCTGCCAGTGACTGGTGACTTGTAACTATCCATTTATTCATTTAAACGTATTAGTAAATAATTCAAAATATGTATTGAGTACTGACAATCTGCTAGACATTCTTATAAATGCTTATGATACAACAAAGAACCAAACTAAGCTCCCTGCCCTTCTGGAATTTATTCTAACAGGAAGAGAGAAAGAGAGAACAAGCAATAGTTATCAGAAAACAGTTAAGTAACTACACTTGGCATATTAGACTGTGCTAAGTATAACATGGGGGAAAATATAGAGTCGGTGACAGGGACAGTACAGTGAGAAGTTGTCATTTTAACTAAAGTAGTTTGGGGAGACCTTACTGACATTTAAACAAAAAGTTGAAGTGGACGAGGAATTTATCTGTGTCTGCAGAGATCAAGGAACATCTTGGAAGCTACTTTGGCTAGAACACTCCAGATTCATATGCTCAGTTACTTATCTAACAGTGAACAGCTACAATTGAACGTCATCCAGTCATCTCAAACTTTTCATGTCTAAATTGTTAAATTTTCTCTCACAACACATCTCTGCCACCAACTCCAATGTTCTTCATTTCAGTGAGTAACCCTGACATCTACCCAGTTGTAGAAGTCAAAAACCAAGGAAATGAGCCTGATTTCATCTTATCCAGCCATATCTACATCCACTGCATAATTAACTTCTGTCATCACAATCAGCAAATGACCTTGCTACTGTCCACTTCCCTGGGAGATTCTATGGTGCCACTTTATGCTAGGCCCCATCATCTCTCTCTCTCTCTCTTTTTTAAAGAACAATTCTTGCTCTGTCGCCCAGACTGGAGTGCAGTGGCGTGATTTCAGCTCACTGCAACCTCTGCCTCCCGGGTTCAAGCGATTCTCCTACCTTAGCCTCCTGAGCAGCTGGGATTACAGGTGCCCACCACCACGCCTAGCTAACTTTTTTGCATTTTCAGTAGTGATGGGGTTTTGCCATGTCAGTCAGCCTGGTCTCGATCCCCTGACCTCATGATCCACCTGCCTCGGCCTACCAAAGTCCTGGGATTACAGGTGAGAGCCACCACGCCTGGCCCCCATCATCTTTTTGCCACCTAACTCCCTGCTAACTAGTCTCCCCATGTCCATTCCCATGTCCATTCTTGCTTTCCTCAAATCCATATATCACACAACACCCAAAATGAACTCTTTAAATATAAACCAAACCATATCATTCCCTGCCTTGAAACTATTCAAAATAATCATTCCAGATGAAAAGATGGTTCGATTTATTTATAATTATTTATGATGCGGGAATGGAAATGGTCTTTTAATCATAGCATAAAACCTAGTGCCATAAAGAACAACTTGATAAATTTGACTACCTGAAATCAAAACCCTGGAAAACAAAATATCAAGCTGTGAAAATATATACTATATCAGGCATACTTTCCTTAATTACAAATTAATCATTTTACAAGGAACTCAGATAAATCAATGATGAAAAGAATGACTCAGTCCAAAAGCTTTGAAATAGGATCACAAAAACACAAACATAAAAAACTTATAAGAAACCTGATTGCAAGAAATTCATTTCAAATGACATTGAGATACCATTTTTTATTTCCCAAATATAAATTAAACATTTCTGATATCCAATATTCTGGGTTGTATAGAAAAATAGGCACTTTTGTATAACTAGACAGAGCAGTTTTAAGTTGGTGAAGTTATTCTGGAAAGGAAGTTTAACATTATCTCTCCATGATATTACTCAATAATAACACTTGCAAAAGTTTGCCGTGATTTACATATGAAGATGCTTCTTGTAGTATTTGTCATAACAAAGGAAAGCCATAAAAATATCAATAGATGACTTTTAAAAAACATATTCATAATACAAAATATTAAGCACTTTAAGAATGAGATATTCTGTGAGCGATTATATATTTTTAAGTGAAAGGTTAAGTACAGAATGATACAAATATAACCCCTATATATGTGTGTACATAATATAATTTTATATATATATATTTTTTTTTTTTCCATAAAATTTTAAAGAAAAGAAACTCTAAGTGACTACTCTTGGGAAAAGGCATGAGCATCAGATTGAGAAACAGAAATATGTGGCACTCATGTAGATACAAAAAAAACTTTTCTTTTTAATCAAAGTATCATTATGCTATTTAGGCAGGAAGATTACGGATCATTTAATTTTTGTATTTCTCTGTATTAAAAAACAAGTAAATGCTATACAATTTCAAAAAGAGAAACTCTGATCTTAGAAGTAACAATTAAAACTCTTTTAAAATGCCTTCAATGGTTTCTCATTGCACCTAGAATATGATTCAGGCTTCTTACCATGGCCTAGATCCTGGAGCCTGCATGCACTAGGGTTTGCTACCACTTTTACCACTCTTTCCCGCTATAAACAACATCCTCACTGCATTCTTTCAATTTCTCAAATGTGCCATAGTATGAGAGCCTCTGGAGCTTTGCACCTGACACTCATTCTGCCAAGGATATTCTTCCCCTGGCTCTGTATGACTAACTCTTCATTTCTTAGGTCTTAGACTAAATGTCACTTCCTCAGAAAATCTTTTCCCATCTGCTCTAACTAAAGATGTTCCCCTATTCCTGATAATTGTCACGGATCTTAGTTTATTCCTTCATTTGTCCTTTAATGTTTTGGTTTAGTTTTTCTTTTACATTTTTGGAGAGTAAGGGCCACTGGACCTTCCACTAAAACACACCTGAAGGAGAGGGAATCACGTTTCTTTTACCTTCGTGTTTGTTTCCAGTGTTTAGCACATAGTAGGTTTGCAATAACCAAGGTGACCATATAACTTATCATTCAAACAGTGACACTTTTCATAAAAAAAAAAAAAAAAAAAGGAGGAGCTGAGTAGTTCCTCCAGGGCAAAAAGCACAAACAGGAGAATTGTAATTAACTTAAAAATGCATTCACCCTATCAGATAACCATTGATAAAGGAAAGCTCAATGATTCCATTAGGAAAAAGAGACAGCTCAAAATAGACAAATATTAAAAATCTGTCTTTAAAAGTCATTTTCTGAATTCCTCCCTTCCCTTTTATGCTGTTTCTTGTTCCTGCTGTCCACAAACAGAAATGGCAAGATTTCCAATTTATGTTTTGGGTTGACCTTCTAATTTAATTCAGCCAGCTAATCTATAGGACCTGCCACAAACTATAATTCTTCTCCCTAATTCCAATTGCTGCTTTTTTACTACTTTTGAATGAAAAATAACACCATGCAAACAGTCCTCAAGAAAACATTTCTAACTCAGAATGGGGCTTTGTAAAGGCAGAAGTCAGAACTGCAGTTAAATATGTTGTCAATTTCCCTCTAAACTGTGCTAACTAAATTAACGAGAATCAATTTTATTTTCTTCTCCTTGGCCAGGATAGATTAAAAATAACTAAGGATATAGCCACATATCTGCCATGATCACTCTTATTAAATAATTCAGGCCTCCACAAAGCCCTAGAATGCCATCCATTTATCAATGTTATTACACAATATGCACATGCACACACATACACACTGAATAAAAGTTAGCCGATAAGAGTGTAATTCTTGACACTTCAGGGTGCCCACACATCTCAAAGGGGCAGGTATATTTCTTTGCAAATTTCTGAGACAATAGTATGAATTGGATGAACCTAAGTTTGAACTAAGTTCAAACAGTAACTATAGAATTATTTAGACTTTTTTCTTTAGTTTCTTGTCTTTCTACATAAGGTCAGTAATACCTAATCTGTGGGGTTTTGTGGGATTAAGTGGAAATCTAATAGCAAATCTTATTTTCCAAATAGCAATCAGCCCAGTACTTGACATATATATCAAATGTTCAATAAATGTTAACTTCTTTGATACCATCTCCCCCGACACCCACCACAGGAGACCAGCATGCATTTCCACAGGACACATCAACCTAACATGTATGATTTGGAGTGGGGAGGAGGGTTATAAGGAAAGACAAAAGGAGGAGAGAATAATGAGGGCAAAAATCATAATGATTTGTCATTCTCCCTGTGAAACTATTTGGTGTTCTTGGTACTGTTGCCTGTGTTCCCTCCATTCTGATTCATGAGAGTCTTTTCGTAACAGCTTCCAGATACATGATTTTCCAACAAGCCAACTGAATACAGCACAGTTTTACATTTTTTACTTGACTCTTAGAAATAAGCCATTATACTTTCAGCTTTTTTATTACTAAGTACTATGCTGTATATAAAAGAAATCCCTCCATCAGCTTCTGTAGGTATGAGTGACATAGGTATGAAAATCTGGGGTAGTGCATAAATCAAGGGGGGCTCTCAACAATGGCAGAAGGGCCAAAGATGGGTTGCAATTTAGTTGGAGCACAGAGTTCAGGTGTCTGGGTGCTGCTTGAAAACACCATAAGCCAGGCCAGGCACCGTGGCTCACACCTGTAAACCCAGCACTGGGAGGCTGAGGTGGGCAGATCACGAGGTCAGGAGTTCAAGACCAGCCTGGCCAACATAATGAACCCAATCTCTACTAAAAACACAAAAATTAACTGGGCGTGATAGCAAGTGCCTGTAATCCCAAGTTACTCAGGAGGCTGAGGCAGGAGAACTGCTTGAACCCGGGAGGTATACGTTGCAGTGAGCAGAGATTGCACCACCGCACTCCAGTCTGGACAACAGAGCTAGACTCTGTCTCAAAAACAAACAAACGAAATGAAACAAAACAAAACAAAAAAAACACCGTAAGCCAGAATCGGAAGGTTGTTTTTAAGACCCTGAAGCATTTATGGTATCAAACCAGACACCTCAACTGGTCCTGGTTTATAGGACTCTTTGGAATTTACAGTTTGGTGACAGCATTGACTCTTCTCTTTCCCTCACCACTTCATTTAAAAACCTCATCCCCAGTGTTTTAAAGTTTCTCCATCAATCAAATGTATATATCCTCAGGCAAATAGGACCACCAGTAAATCCCTCTATTTTTCCAGAAATCCTGAAGCAGGCACTCAGATTAGAATTCAGCTGCTGGGATTCTTACTACCTCAAAAAACAATTAGAAAACTTTTAAATTCCACAAGGGAGATAATGCTAAAATTTGAATATTATTGAATGTCTTTGTAACTCTTCCCCATTTTTTGGTGCATAGTACGAATGTAATTAGTAATCAGTGTTTGAGGTTTCTCCTTTTCTATGTAAAGCTCCAGCTCAAAATATTTTAGTATCTGCTCTTTCCTTCAGCAATGCTAAATGAAGCATTACAAATACAGCTTTATACACAATGGTTTTTTGAAAAACAAATCCTAAAAGGATATAATTATTTAAATTTAATTTCATGAAGAAACTAAATTTACTGCATTTCCTTTTTGTAATTATTTCCCTTTGTTTTCAAGCAGTTATGGTCATAATTGGTTGTTTCTTCATAGTAATAAGTCTTTTCTGGCATTTGAACAAAAGATACTTAACTTTCAAATTAATAATTTTTTTTGCACTATTCTTACCTGTTTTGAAACGCTCTGATGAATAGACATTTACAAAATTTGGAAAAGGACCATATTTCCATTTGGAAAAGAAAAGGGAAAATAATTACAAAAACTGTCAATACATTTTTGGCTAACAAAATACAGCAAAATAGAATAGGCTAATGTCAGTAAGTAAGTGCATTTAATGTAAATGAATTATTTGCTGTAACAATTATGCAAATTTATTCCCATGACCACTTCTTGCTTCCGAGTAACTCCTTAGTATTAAGAAATTATGACTAGTAATAGACCAAATGAGATATGGGTAGTACTTTACTTTATCTTAGAAGTGGCAGAGCTGACACTGACCTGAGCAAATGACATTAGGTTGCTTTTAATTCTTGGGTGCATTGATGTATTCTCCAGTCCTTCATTGTGTCTCTTTCAAAGTGTGCCTCTCCCTTCTCACAAGCCCCTTGGACCTCCTGAAAAACATATAAATTCAAATATGTAGATCCCTCCTATAATTAACCACAACTCTCTGAAGTCCTCTGCACTGGAATAATTACCTCATGTTCATCTCTGTCACGTGAAATTTCAACCCAATACCTGAAGGAGCCAGACAGTAGCTCTTTCTACCTATAACTCTTTGATCAAAGTATTAACATCTCTGAACTTGTTTTCTTATCTTTAATGATAATACTTTTTCATACTGCTTCTGTGAAGACTAAATAGACTAATATAAGGGTACACGCTAGTATGGTGCTACTAAGCTCTCAACTCTAGAGAAAGCTGCAGTTCTACACAGCCTCCAGGACCCTGGTCTTGAGTAAGATTTAGGGTATTTACTTTTACTTTAGTCCAGCTGTAAAATTAATGATGACAATGGCTATATTGAAATGTGGGGTGCCAATCCTATTGACTAAGGGCACTTCCTCTTGGTTGGAGAAAATATTTTCAAAGTTCAAGGTTCCTGGAGTTTTACTAACAGAGACCACTTAGCACTGATTTTTCTATGTCTTTATTCTGTTCAAAACATTATAGAAAAGACATATTTTTTCATAAGTCTCTTGTGCACATATTGCTGTGTAAAAAACAACTAATTTCCAAATACAGCAGTTCAAAATAACAAAATTTAAAAAGCAGGGGTTTTTTGAGTTAGAAAACCAAAAACAGCTTAGCTAAGGGTCTCTGTCCCAAGGTCTCTCATAAGCTTATGAGGCTGTATTTGAGCCATCAGTTGGGACTGTTGTTTCATCTGAAGACTTGATGGGAGATGTATTGAAGGAGATTTATTTCTAATCTTCATATAGCTGTTAAGATATCTTGGTCTCTCCCGTGACAGCCTCTTCACAAAACATGACAGCTGAATTTTCCTAGGGCAAGTGATTTAAGAGAGAGTTAGTGCTATGGTTTGAATATTTGTCCCCTTCATAGCTAAAATTTAACCTCCAGTGTGGCACTAATGAGACACTGGACCTTTAAGAGGTTATTGGGTCATAGGGCTTCTGCCCTTATGAATGAACTAATTTAGTATGGATTAATGGATTAACAAGTTAATGGATTTGTGAGTTATTATGGGAGTAGAACTAGCGGCTTTATAAAAGAGAGGTTTGAGTTAGCACGTTCAGCTCCCTCACCATGTGATTCCCTGTTCTGCCTTGGGACTCTTCAGAGAGTCCCTACCAGCAAGAAGGCCCTTTGCCAGATGTGGGCCCTCAACCTTGGACTTGTCAGCCTCCACAACTGTAGAAAATAAATTTATTTTCTTTATGAATTACTTAGTTTAGGTATTGTGCTTTAAGCAACAGAAAACAGACTAAGACCATGAAAAAGTACAAAAAATAGAAGCACAGTCTTTTTTATAACCTAATCTCAGCAGCAACATTCCATTACTACTGCCATATCTTTTTTATTCGAAGTAAGATCCTCAATTCATCCCACACTCAAGGAGAGGTAATTACACAAGAGAATAAATACCATGATATGAGGATCCACTTAGTGGATAATCACTTATGTCTCAAAGAAAGGCTGGATGACTGCTCTCTGGCAGTGACCAATTTGTTGAGTTTCTGGACCATCAGGATGCTGCTATCTCTCCCACTTCTTTACCAAGTTTAGAGGAACTGGAAACCCATCACTGTTTAGCAAAGTTTGTATCTGACAAGTATATCACACGGCTTCAGACCATGTTTATAGCCCATGCCTACTTAGTACAATTTCATGATGTGGCTTTGTGAAAAGGGCAAATAAATAACATGCTCCAGAAGATCACTGTTCACTATTTCTGTTCAAATTCTACTCTTGGCTAAGCTAATGCCATATAGTTAGAATGCTATGCATTCTCTGATTGTCCTGGTATTTATAAGTCTTCCAACCTAAGCATGAATATTTCCCTAAGCATAAGTTCAGCCCTCTGGAAAGCTATTTGGGCCACAGTGGAATACACCAGTGTATTAAATTTAGAGTTGTTACCCTTGAAGTTTTCTAAATGTTTCTCTTGTGACCCGACACAAGAGTTAATATGACACACATGGCTTAATTTGTAATGAGTATGGTAATTGAGTGTTGAATATAATAAAGAAACTTATATTGGTGTCCTACTGAGATCTGGTTTATAGTCTTTGGAAACAATGCATAAACATATAATGACTTTTTTCTTTTGTGCCTGGAAAATTAGAAATTATTTAAACACGACTAGAACACAAAGATTATTAGCAAAAGGAACACACTATCAATTTGAAAAGCTAAGTAATTTTTCTTCAAATGCCAGAAAAGGCATATTATTATGAAAAACAAATAGTCGTGGCCATAAAGACAATTGAAGAAACAATAATTTTCAAACTACATTAAATGGAGCCTTGGGATTCCCTATAAATGATCCCAGGAACCTACCAACAAGGGAAAGGGGAAGCCAACTGGACAGGCTCTGAGTGCTCCTGAGTTGGGCTCCCACTCCACTCAAGGTTGCTGTGCCTTGCTCTGTCTCACAAACAGGCTTAGTTTATAATGTTATGCAAAAATCGATTGTATTCAGCATGGTAAACTTATGAGAAGTGAGATCTTATGCATGCGCTGTAGGTGAGCATGCTAAATATTTTAACAGTTTTGGAGGGTAATCTATCTACAGAGTCTATCACAATTTAGCTCTGAATACTTTCTGCCCCAGAGAGTCTACATCTGAAGTACTACGATGGGCTAATAGCCAGCTCCTGTGTGGCATAAATTCAAACAGAATGATACATTTACTAGGATAATTAACACCTTTTGACTTTGGGATAATAATATAGCCCCTTCTTGATTTAATAAATTAAACTAGTCTTACCCTGTTTTGAAACCCTGAGGTACACAGTCTTTTACAAAATTTGGGGGAAAAAAAGACCATATGCAGGACAATGATTCTCTCTCATTGAACAATAATCTTTTTGTAAAAGAGTTTATATTTTGTATTTTCATATCCAGCCAGCATGACAAGACTGATAAAGTGTCCAAAAGATGTTTGCTGAATAGTTAAATGAATAAGTGTTGAATAATATGTAAATACATAAAGAAAAAGGGATAATAACTATCATTGCTTGACAGTGTCACTGGAAATGGCTCCTTTCAGGAAAATCAAACAGCCACTTATTATATATTATCTCCCTTATTTTCTACTTAGATCCACAAAAGAAAGAAATAAGAAATGTGTCATGAGAATGGTAAATTAAACAGATTTGCTCCATGGCCATGGAAAAGACTGTAAGCTATATACCTATGACAGTAGCAACTCTAAAAGTATTTTTATTACCATAAGGGCAAGCACTATTTATTTGGCATCTCCAGGTAACAGGAAAAAAATGTACAGTTCGCTTTGTATGGTCAGTTAGATATCAAGTCACTAAAATAATAATTCTACTAAACATTTTCAGTGACAGCCTAGAGGAAAAGTTTGCCTGATCTGAAACATAATTTCCCTTGACACAGTCTGTGTCACTCCATATTCTTACACTTTAGTGGACAAGATACAGAAATACAGTTTTTTTCACGTGCTCAGAAAAGCAAAATCTGTACTACAATGCCATCTATACTGCACTTCTACCAAGAAGTAAATAATTGTTTTAATACCCAAAGTATCAGCTCAACAAAGGGAATACATATATATATATTTTATATTCAATAACTAGTATGTTATTTGACACATAGATGTCAACAAATATTTGCTGTTGGGTGATACTCCCAACAGTCACTAAACACACCCTACCCTACTCAGTATCAGCTGTCTTTTCTACTCCACTCATCACTTGAAATGAGGGCCAAAATATCTTTAACAGCTTTATCCAGGTATAATTGACATATAATAAAATTCACTTGGGTGGTAGAAGTTGTATTTTCCACTGGATGGGCCAAATCTCTGAAATACCTATCACTTGCAAAGCTCCTTCTAAGAGGCTTCTTCGAGTCCCCTTCTTAACAACTTTCGCACAAGTCCCCATGCTACTGCCATATCACCTGTCAAACTGCAATTAGCTGATTTAAGGAGGGATGCGTCCCTGACCCAAAGGCAGTCAGTCCACAGATATCCCTTGGACCATGATGTGAGTTTTAAAAAAATGTCTCTCCATTAGGCAAGATGGTAAACACCTATACTGATCATAACACCTATACTGATCTCACATAAACATATACTGATCTCATATAAACACCTATACTGATCTCACATCTCTGAGAGAGTTGGACCTTAAGATATATAGAATTCAGGACCTAGATGTTAAACTTTAACACCCAGAAGGTAGCAGAGACAGTGAGAAACTGTAAGCACACCAAAGGAGGGAACATAAGACCCCAGATGTGAGGGATCAATGAGAGAGTCTGCTCCCTAGAGCTGAGAGACTATTCTAGCCAACTCCATGGAGGAGTAAGTGAGCCCTATCTAGCAACTGAGGCACAAGGTTTATCAGTGTTCACTGTCTAGCCAAAGCTGCCACTGATCTCCCAAGACATCTTAACGATACTTGGTGTTGACCCTGGTTATGCCCATTTCCCCAGCTTTGTATACTGTCCTTGTCCACATAGCTTCTTTATCAAGTCATGCAAGCCCCAGAAGCTTCTCTTACTGCCTTGAGCTGCCAGTCAGAGTGCAGGTTCAGTGATTTATTTTCTTCTAAGTCACTGGCAAAACTATTTTGCTTCTAACAAAAATAGTGGTGGCAATACCTGACATTTGCTGAGCATTTCTTCTTTACGCAACCCATCTTTATCAGACTAAATTTCCCCAAAAATCACAAGTAAGATTGGTCATTACCCCTGTTGTACAAGTAGACTACGTCTTAGAAAACAGTAAGTAACTGGACGAAAAGTCATGCCTAGTAAGTGGAGTCAAGTTTTAAGCCAGGACAGCCAGGTGCCTGGTCCTGAACATTTAGCCACTAAGCACATGGCCTTGAATTTATTAGGTTCAAAGGATAAGGCTAGGACCCCAGGATGTCCCAGGGAGAGTTAAATACAAGGAAGAACTTAGAAAAATATGTAGAAGAGCCAGTTGTTCTCTGCAGGAGTATAAAAAGTGATTTAAATAAAACCAAGGACCCTGCCACATTCTTAAGAATTAATTTATATACACCCACCTCAAGGAGACTCTAAAGGCCTAACCATCCTAAAGAGAATGAAAGGGACATAGAGCAAAGGCAATCAAGAGCAGCAGGATCCTGCAGCTCATGGGTCAATTAAGGTGACTTCCAGTTCCCCTGAGACCAAGCTGTGCTGTATTGCCAACTTTCTGTAAAGGCCATGGTAGAAGTTACTGTCCTCTCTATTCCTATTGATGTCCTCACAACAAATTCCTATTACTTAAACTATTAGGAGTGTGGCTTAGCTCCTTGAAATCTAAAAACAAAACAAAACAAACAACTCTAAAACATATGTTATCACAGGAAAAGGCATTCACCCTTTGTTTCCTTCTACTAAAGAATGGATAGTAGAGCCAGGAAAACAGAAAGATGGTGCATGTAACAATTCTATCAGTCAGGGTCCCAGCAGGAAACAGCTGGCACACTCAATGTGGAGAATTTGAAGAGAGTTTAATAAAGGGACTATTTGCAAAAGTTTGAGCAGGCATGGGGGAAATCATGGGGAATGATGCTTCCCTTCACCTTCTGGCCTGAAATGGTAACTAGAACATCGGGATAAAAAAGAACTGTGTTGGGAGGGCCATGTGAGAGTCTCTGGTGCCTTTGGTCATGAAACAGGGAAGCAGCAAACCCAAAGTGACTGCAGAGAAACAACCTGGGGAATAAACACCCCGACCTCACTATCTTCCTCCCTCTAACTTTGATACTCCCTGTCAGCCAGAGCAAACGTGAAGCCAAAGAGCCAGGGAGCCTGTTGCTGTGGTTTGGCCTTCAGGGGCAAAGGTAGAGTTGAGAGTAGCTATGGAAGACAACATTGGAAGACATCTGCATGGAGTGGCAAAAAGAAAAAGTTGACAGGGATCACATTTAAGAAAAGAGAAGAAGGGCAGGCACACTGTCTCACTCCTGTAATCCCAGCACTTTGGGAGGCTGAGGTGGGTGGATCACCTGTGGTCAGGAGTTTCAGACCAGCCTAGCCAATGTAGTGAAACCATATCTCTACTAAAAGTCAAAAAAAAAAAAAAAAAGAAGGAGAAATTAGCTGGCTGCGGTGGCACATGCCTGTGGTTCCAGCTACTCAGGAGGTCGAGGCAGGAGAATCACTTGAACCCAGGAGGCAGAGGCTGCAGTGAGCCAAGGTTATGTCACTGCACCCCAGATTGAATTAGTAATCTAAAAATTTCCCACAATAAAATACTAAGGCCCTGATGACTTCACTACTGAATTCTACTAAACATTTTTCAAAAATTAATACTAATCCTACACAAAATCTTTCAAAAGGTAGAAGTGGAAACATAACTTCTAAACTTATTCTATTATATGAAGTCAGTATTACTTTGACAGCAAAACCAGACAAAGATACAAGAAAACTACAAATCAACATATCTTATCAATATAGATGCAAAATTTCTCAAAATATTAGCAAGGCCAATCCAACTATATAGCAAAAGGATTATATAACATGATCATGTAGAATTTATCCTAGGAATGAACAGTTGATTTAGCATCTGAAAGTCAATCAATATCCTAGAATATTAATAAAGAATAAAAACCACATAATCACCACAATAGACGCAGAAAAAGCATTTGACAAAATCCAATATTCTTTCATGATAAAACAATCAACAAACTTGGAATAGAAGAGAACTTTCCCAGTCTTATAAAGTACATCCATAAATCCAGCTAATATCATATTTTATGTTTTCCTCTTAAGATCAGGAACAAAACAAGGGTGTCTGTTCTCCCCACTTCTCTTCAACACTGTCCTGAAAGTTCTAGCCAGGGGAATTAGATAAGAGAAAGAAATGAAAAGCATTCAGACTAGAAATGAAGAAGTAAAACCATCTCTGTGTGCAAATATCATTATTGTATACATGAAAACTTGTAAGGAATTTACTAAAAACACATTATTAGAACTAATAAACTAGTTCAGAAACATTGCAGTGTACAGGATCAATATACAAAGTCAATTATATTTACTTCTATATATCAACAATGAATACTTAGACATGAAATTAAGAATACAATTACATTTATAATAGCATCAAAAAGTATAAAATACCTAGAAATAAATTTAGATAAAGAACTGAAAGACTTACATGATAAAAAACCACAAAACATTGTTAAATTAGGGAAGATTGAAATAAATACAAAAAATCTCATGTTTATGAATCAGAAGACTTTATATTGTTAAAATTATAATTGACAGATTCAAATATTGCCCAAATTCCTACCTAAGGGGTCTAGAGAGTCATATCTTACAAACCATAAATTCTCATTAGGTGGGTTTTATTTGGCTCTCTACATTGTTACTTACTTTTCAATCTGACTCTGGCTTAACATTACGAGACAAAGAAAAAAATTATTTAACCCCAAGATGTATTTTCTCGTCATACCTTGAACTTGCCCTGCAAAGCCTCTTATGGGAAAAAAAAAAATCCACATTCTGTGGAAAATCTCCTCCTCCCTTAATTTTCCAGATCCAGGAGATAATCAACTAAGAGCCAGGCACCTTTTTTGGGTCACTTAAGAAACATTTTACAACCTGCTCTCTCTCCTGAAGTCCGCTGAGAGAGTCCCCTGAAAAATAAAACTTAATCTCCACAGCCTTTATCTTAACCTGAACATTCCTTTCCATTGATCCCAGGTCTTCAGATAAACTCAACCAATTATCAACCAGAAAATGTTTAAATTTACCTATAGCCTGGAAGTTCCTCCCTTCCCCACCCTCCTTGAGTTGTCCCGCTTTTCTGAACCAAACCAATGTATTTCTTAAATGTATTTGATTGATGTCCCATGCCTCCCTAAAATACATAAAACCAAGCTTTACCCTGACCACCTTGGACACAAGTTCTCAGGACCTCTTGAGGAATGTGTCACTGGCCATGGTCACTCACATTTGGCTCAGAGTAAATCTTTTCAAAATATTTTACAGTTTGACTTTGTTGACATAAGTGACCAATAAATGTTACCTCTATTCTCCTCTTCTCAGAGATGTGTCTTAAATTTACATTAATCTATGGCATTTTTCCTATGTCTTTGGAAAACACAAGCTTTTATTGGTGATTTCACTCTCTTGATATACAGTAAGAGCCTCCTGTAAAACCTCTCCATGGTATCTGTGTTGTTCCTGTGCATTGATCCATCTATCTCTGTCCTTCCTCTTGACTGGAGCCAGTGTTTCCCTAAGTGCTTTTTACTGATGAAAAGGCCAAGAGGTGACCATGTGAATATGGGCCAAGGAATATTAACTTCTGGCTTCCATGAGAAGACACCATTTGACTTCTCTCCAAAACCACCCCATCTGTGGAGAGCATCAGATGTTAGTGGGCTGCTTTGTTGTGCTTAAAGTATTTCTGGCAATCTTGTTGAGAAAAAGAAAACACTTATTCTCTGAAACTGAAATCACCATGAAATAGAGCCTTTATTTATTATGTACATTGTAATGGTTATCTCCATTTACACTTAGATTGTTAGGTTATCTCCAATCAGACTTGACAAAGGGAAAAGATAGAAGTATGTAGTTTTTAACAATTACTTTTTGTTTCCATGTCCTAATCAAAGATCAGTTTTGATAATTGCACTTTTTCCTATCTAAAATTCCTTTCAGATTCATGGGGAATAATATAGCCATTTATTTTTATAAATGGCAGTGTTTATCATCTTATGATTGTGTGTGTATGTGTGTGTGTTTATACTCATAGTACCTTTATTCACAATAACTACAAACTGGAAATAACGGAAATGTCCACCAACATGTGAATGACCAAACAAAATGTGACATAATCATGCAATATACAACTCAGAAACAAATCGCATGATGTTTTAATGTTCTTATACACTAGAAAAATTTATTTATAAAATCTTTATTTTCTTCACAGTGGTTTATGGTATTTTTGTTATTGTAAGCTACTCTTCTAGGGTTATTTTTGCCTGAACAGTCACAAGGACTCTGGATTATAGAAATGTCTCTTCTAGAAAGTTCTTTTTATCTTGTACAAGGTCTTCAAAGGTTTCACCAGTCCCAGACTGGTAATTTTATAATTCAGTTTGCTCAGAGAACCTGCTCAGTATGACTTGACTCACTTAAAATTTATTCAGACTTGTTTTATGGACCAGGATATTATCTATCTTAATAAATGTATACTTAAAAAGTATCTGTCATTTGGTGGTGCATTCTATAAATGACACAGGTCAAACTGGTCTACAGTATTGTTCAGGTCTTTACATTATTCTTGATATTCTGTCCATTCATTTTAGGTATTATTGAAAGAAGAGTTAAAATGATTGAACTACAATTGTGGGTTTGTCAATTTCTATTCCAACAGTTTTTGCTTTATTTATTTTGGAGCTCTGTTAATAGGTGTACAAACATTTAGACATTTTTTTAACTTTAAGTTCAGGGGTACAAGTGCAGGTTTGTTACATAGGTAAACTTGTGTCATGGGGGGTTGCTGTACAGATTATCACCCAGGTATTAAGCCTAGTACTCACTAGTTATTTTTCCTGACCCTCTCCCTCCTCCCACACTTCAACCTCTGATAAGCTCTAGTGTGTGGTGTTCCCCTCTATGTGTCCATGTGTTCTCATTATTTAGCTCATTTTATTACATTTAGAAATGGTATGCCCTCTTGATAAACATATCCTTTGTAACATTACAAAATGATTCTCTTTATTTCTGGTTATATTTTTTGCTCTAAAACCTAATTTGCCTAAAATTAAAATAGCCACTGCAGCTTTCTTTGGATTAGGGTTATTGTGGCATATATATTGTGACTATCCACACTACATTTAACCTAGTTGTGTCTTTATATTTAAAGTTCCGACTCACAGGTTCTTCCAGAGCACTCTACTAGATAACCAAGAAATGCCAGGGAGGAAAAAGGTAAAAGAACTGACAATGAGAATTGAATTTGCTTATTTGTAAAACTAAGACTAAAACAAATGTGTGGAATCAGGTAATAAAAGAAAATAAAAAGAGGCGGTGCCAAGATGGCCGAGAGGAGACAACACGAGAACGCAGCTCCCAGCAAATGAGATGCAGAGGGCTAGAAGACCTCACAATTCCAATTGAGGTGCCGGGTTCATTTTGAGGGGATTGGAAGGACTCTGAAAGTAGCCCAGGGAGGGAGCCAAAGCAGGGCAAGAGCTGCCCAGGGAGAATGAACCAAGACAGGGCAGGGCGCATCCCCACCTGGAACTTGAAGCCAGATGGGAGAGTCGGGGGACTTTACCCGCTCTGTGCTCTGATTGAGATCCTGTGCTTACCACATCCCCTCTGCAACCCATGGTCCACAAGGGCCCCGCCAGACTAGGGGCACCGTGAGTTGTTGATGCAAATCTGAATGACAGCTCCTGCCTGGTGCTGTAAGTTGTCAGCCAGACCAGGACGGGAGTTTGCAATAGCGCCAGTGGGATGGAACAACCCATCCCACAGAAAGAGGCAGAGTTGAAAGCAGGGAAACAGGTCATAAGGCCTGGCAAGCACACCCCCCACAAAACTCAAACTGAAGCCAGTGTGCGAGAGAGTTTGGCAACGAACATACCAGTTTGACTCCAATGAGGAAGATCGAGTTCAAGCAAGGAGATATGCTATTGGAAAGGGGGGGCTAATTTCACCTGCAAACAAACCCCAGGGAAGACCATCCACCCAGCAACCTGACTGAATATGAGGCAGCCCAGCAGTGCCTCTATAGACCAAAAAAGATACAGCTCCAACTGCAACAGAAAGGAGATCTACTCAGAGATTTCTCCTGAAATCACCAACTTTAAAGATCAAAGAGAGATAAATCCACGAAGATGTGAACAAAAAAGCGCAAAAAGGATGAAAACTTCAAAGACCAGTACACCTCTTCCCCTCCCAGGGATCTCAACTCCTCACCATCATGGGAACAAAACAAGACAGAAAATGAGTGTGACGAATCAGAAGCAGGCTTTAGAAGGTGGATAATAACAAACTTCTCTGAGTTAAAAGACCATGTTCTAACCCAATCCAAAGAAACTAAGAACTTTGAAAAAATGTTAGATGAAATGCTAACTAGAATAACCAGCTTAGAGAAGAACATAAATGACTTGATGGAGCTGAAAAACAGCATGAGAACTTTGCGAGGCATACACAAGTTTCAACAGCCAAATTGATCAAGCAGAAGAAAGGATATCAGAGATAGAAGATCAAATCAATGAAATAAAATGAGAAGGCAAGATTAGAGAAAAAAGAGTAAAAAGCAATGAACAAAGCCTCCAAGTACTATGTGATTATGTGAAAAGACCTAATGAACACTTGATCAGTGTACCTGAATGTGAGGGGGAGAATGAATCCAAGTTGGAAAACATTCTTCAGGATATTATCAAAGAGAACTTCCTCAATCTAACAAGGCAGGCCAACATTCAAATCGAGGAAATACAGAGAATACCACAAAGATATTCCTCAGAAAGAGCTACCCCAAGGCACATAGTGGTCAGATTCACCAGGGTTGAAATGAAGGGAAAAAATCCTAAGAGCAGCCAGAGAGAAAGTTCAAGTCACCCACAAAGGAAACACCATCAGACTCACAGTGGATCTCTTGGCAGAAACTCTACAAGCTAGAAAGGAGTGGGGGCCAATATTCAACATCCTTAAAGAAAAGAACTTTCAACCCAGAATTTCATATCCACACAAACTAAGCTTCATAAGTGAAGGAGAAATAAAATCCTTTATGGACAAGCAATTGCTGAGAGATTTCATCACTACAAGACCTGCATTACAAGAACTCATGAAGGAAGTACTTAACATGGAAAGGAACAACCAGTACCAGCCACTACAAAAATATCACACTTACTCCAAAATTGATCACATAATTGGAAGTAAATCACTCCTCAGCAAATGTAAAACAACAGATTTCATAACAAACAGTCTCTCAGACCACAGTGCAATCAATCCTAAGCAAAAAGAACAAAGATGGAGGCATCACACTACCTGATTTCAAACTATACTACAAGGCTACAGTAATCAAAACAGCATGGTGCTGGTACCAAAACAGAGATATAGAACAATGGAACAGAACAGAGGCCTCGGAGGCAACACCACACATCTACAACCATCTGATTTTTGATAAATCTGACAAAAATAAGCAATGGGGAAAGGAGTCCCTGTTTAATAAATGGTGTTGGGAAAACTGGATAGCAATGTACAGAAAGCAGAAACTGGACCCCTTCTTGACACCTTACACTAAAATTAACTCCTGATGGATTAATGACTTAAACATAAGACCTACAACCATAAAAACCCTAGAAGAAAACCTAGGGAAAACCATTCAGGACATAGGCATAGGCAAGGACTTCATGACTAAAACACCAAAAGCATTGGCAACAAAAGCCAAAATAGACAAATGGGATCTATTTAAACTCCAGAGCTTCTGCACAGCAGAAGAAACAATCATTAGAGTGAACCAGCAACCAAAGAAAATGGGAAAAAATTTTTGTAATCTACCTATTTGACAAAGGACTTATATCCAGAATCTACAAAGAACTAAAACAGATTTACAAGAAAAAAGCAAACAAACCCATTCAAAAGTGGGCGAAGGATTTGAACAGACACTTTTCAAAAGAAAACATTTATGAGGCCAACAAACAGAAAAAATGCTCATCATCACTGGTCATTAGAGAAATGCAAATCAAAACTACATTGAGATATCATCTCACACCAGTTAGAATGGCAATCATTAAAAAATCTGGAGACAA
>CAUYQU010071886.1:0-40781 GCA_963574635.1 Cheracebus regulus | reverse complement strand
GTCAACATTTTTTGACCCGCCGGGCCAACGTGGTAAAACCCCATATCTTTTTTTTTTTTTTTTTTTTTTTTTAAGAGATGGGGTTTCTCCGTGTTGGCCAGTCTGGTCTCGAACTCTTGACCGCAGGTGATCCGCCCATGTCGGCCTCCCAAAGTGCTGGGATTACAGGCGTGAGCCACCACGCACGGCCGAAACCCCATCTCTACTAAAAATGCAAAAATCAGTCGGGTGTGGTGGCACACACCTGTAATCCCAGCTACTCAGAAGGCTGAGGCAAGAGAATCGGCTTGAACCCAGGAGGCAGAGGTTGCAGTGAGCCCAGATCACAACACTGCACGCCAGCCTGTGTGACACAGTGAGACTCCATCTCAAAAAAAAAAAAAAAACCTAAACAAAAATCAGTGAATATATAAATAGAAAAACAAATACATTAAAACTCTACAAAGAAACATTTTCCATACTACTGAATAAAAAGGGAACTACAAACGAACTTAATATCACAAGTTATATAAAGTTGACTACAGATCAAAACATCACATTTATAAATTAAATAAAAATAAAATTAAAGTTACAAATAAACTGCATTCTAATGTGTTTAATCCTAATATGTATATAACCACGCATACAATAGGTAACACTTTCACAATGAGGAACCAGGCTTAACTTCCAAAAACAGAGCTTTAACTTTTTTTTTTGAGAAGGAGTGTCACTCTGTCGCCAGGCGTCAGGCTGGAGTGCGGTGGCACGATCTTGGCTCACTGCATCCTCAGTCTCCCAGGTTCAAGCAATTCTCCTGCCTCAGCCTCCCGAGTAGCTGGGACTACAGGCATATGCCACCACGCCCAGCTAATTTTTGTATTTTTAGTAGACACAGGGTTTCACCATGTTGGCCAGGATGGTCTCAATCTCTTGACCTTGTGATCTGCCCGCTCGGCCTCCCAAAGTGCTGCGATTACATGTGTAAGCCACCACACTCATTCCAAAAAACTTTTCTTTAAAAAAAAAAAAAACCTTCTAAGTTTTAAAAGAGGCAGAGGCTAAAATATTGCAAACAAACTACAGGTATTTCATCTATTTGTGCCTATTTTCAAGTTTACCAACAGGAAATAACTACTCTGGCCAACTGATTGTTTTAAAGATATCCTGGCACTCACGCTGTTCTTTTTTTCCCCTTCGTTTAAGAGATGAGGTCTCACTCTGTCATCCAGGCTGGAGTGCACTGGCATCATTGCTTGCTGCAGCTTCAAATTCCTGTGCTTAAGAGATCCTCCTGCCTCAGCCTCCTAAGTAGCTGGGACTACAGGTACATGCCACCATGTCTGGCTTGATTTTTTAAACTCTGTGTATGACTTTATCTCAACTTTCAAACTCGAATTCTTACCTACTTTAACACAAGGGAAATTTGTGAAATAACAGCTCTAACAAGGCTGATGTTTTATACCAATCAGATAAGAAAGTTATCACTAGAACTGAATGAATCACAGAAGAAAGGCAGATGAGAAATCTAGACAGCATTTCTGTTCTTCTCTATAGGAAGTCCTTAAGACTGCAATAAAATTTCTAAATAAGGGACATTACTTACATCCAAATACAAACATAAAATTCACTCTAAGCCAGTTTAAGTATTTCTTTTTTTTTTTTTTTTTTTGAGAAAAACTTGCTCTGTCACCCAGGCTGGAGTGAACAGGTGTGATCTCGGCTCACTGCAACCTATATCCCCAGGGTTCCAGCGATTCTCCTGCCTCACCCTCCTGAGTAGCTGGGATTATAGGCATGCACCACCATGCCCAGCTAACTTTTGTATTTTGAGTAGAGATGGGGTTTTGCCCTGTTGGCCAGTCTGGTCTTGAACTCCCAACGTCAGGTAATCTACCCACCTCAGCCTCCCAAAGTGCTGAGATTACAAGAGTGAGCCACTGCACCCAGTCCAGTTGGATATTTCTAATCATTTGCAATAGATACCATGTATGATTCTTTCCCTACCTAATTAAACAAATCAGATCATTAATACAGTCTCCAAACCAGGTCTTTCTGAAAGTAGATGACCACAATTTTGGTGTTAATGCTGTTTTCTTTTTGAAGCACAAAAATAATTCTTAAAGTTCTTTCCAGTAGTTAAATATCATTTGGATTTTAACCTATGCTGAGAAAATACATAATGTTTGGGAAAATATCAACCTTTGAGGCACAACCACCAATACATTTTAATTATTTAAAACATCTTGTTTGAAGTCAGGCATGCGGTGGTGCATGCCTGTAATCTCAGCACTTTGGGTGGATGAGGCGAAAGGATCACTTGAGGCCGAGAGATTGAGACCACCCAGGACAACATAGCAAGATCCTACCTCTACAAAAAGTTTTTAAAAATCAGCCAGGCTTGCTGGGCTCAGTGGCTTATTTCTGTAATCCCAGCACTTTGGGAGGCTAAGGCAGGTGGATCACTTGAGGTCAGGTGTTCGAGACCAGTCTGACCAAAATGGTAAAACCATGTCTCTATCAAAAATACAAAAAATTAGCTGGGTTTGGTGGCGCACTCCTATAGTCCCAGCTACTCGGGAGGCTGAGGCAGGAGTATTGCTTGAACTCAAGAGGAGGAGGTTCCAGTGAGCCAAGATTGTGCCAGTATACTCCAGCCTGGGTGACAGAGCGAGACTCTGTCTCAAAAAAAAAAAAAAAAAAAAAAAAAATCAGTCAGGCAGATTGCTTGAGCCCAGGAATTCACAGTCAGCCTAGGCAATATAGTGAGACCCTGTCTCTTAAAAAAAAAAAAGAGAAAGAAAGAAAGAAAAGAAATCTTGTTTGGCTGAAATGAAATCTATTTCCACGTCAGAGAAAATTAACATAAAACTAGTTCTCAAACTGCTTAAAAATCCTCAAGAAAAACTTCTTTCTCAACATGTTCAATACAGACACATAAAAGAACAACTGAGGTATGTGTACATTAGTAAGATAATACATTTTACCTTTTCAAATCAGAAATCTGAGTATATGCATCAAGCAATTTGTTCTCAGTTGTATTTAACGCATCCTATGGAAATAAAAGAAAAATTCAGATAACTGAAGATAAATATTCAGATGTATCATTTTAAAATGTGTAAAAGAAAAGGAATCTAAGGCTAAACCAGCTAGCTACAAACTATACGCAGCAAGTATGGCATCAACCATAGAGCCAGGACCGACAGTTCAAGGAAAACAAATGAGAGCAAAGCACCAGCCTACACAAGTCACTCTGTATAAGTCCCCTGGGTAACAGATACAGCCCATTATACTTTGCTTAATTAGAAATAAACCAGTGTTAAAATAAACATATTAAACCACAAACTTGACTAAAACCTCAGAAGGATGGTAAAACAAGTATTTTCAATGAGATTTAGATATCATGGGATCCGCTCCTGAACCCTCAGAACAGATTGGCTGCCAAGCTATGCAGGCTGTTTTGTTAAGCTTTAATAACCACAACCCTGCATTCTGTGCAACAGAAATACACGGGCCCCACTTACAGCATCGTTGAAGGGTTTTACTGAATGCAAATACGTAGTCCCCAAACAGAGATTTTATCAAGAATTCAAATACGGCCAGGCACGGTGGCTCATGCCTGTAATCCCAGTACATTGGAAGGCTGAGGCAGATGGATCACCTGAGGTCAGGAGTTCGAAACCTGCCTCACCAACATGGTGAAATCCCATCTCTACTAAAAATACAAAATTAGCCGGGCATGGTGGCACATGCCTATAATTATGTGCCACTACGTCTGGGAGCCTAAGGAAGGAGAATCGCTTGAACCCAGGAAGCAGAGGTTGCAGGGAGCCAAGATTGCACTACTGCACTCCAGCCTGGGCAACAAGAATGAAACTTCGTCTCCAAAAAAAAAAAAAAAATTCAAACATAATTGATAAATTCAACCCCACCAAAAGCTAACACAGTGAAAATCAAAGCTTGACATTTAAACGGTATTAAATGGCTGGGTGCGGTGGCTCACACCTGCAATCCCAACACTTAGAGAGGCTGATGTGGGTGGATCACTTGAGGTCAGGAATTGGAAACCAACATGATGAAACCCCGTCTCTACTAAAGATATAAAAATTAGCCTGGTGTGGTGGCAGGCGCCTGTAGTAGTCCCAGCTACTCGGGAGGCTGAGGCAAGAGAATCGCTGGAACCCAGGAGGTGGAGGTTGCAGTGAGCCGAGATCGCACTGTTGCACTCCAGTCTGGGCAACAAGAGCGAAACTCCATCTCAAAAAACAAACCAAAAAAAGAAAACACAAAACAAATAAACAGTATTAAATAATTATTCTCATCTGTATGGTACCTTATACTCTTTTGAACAATTTCATTTCAAATATAATAGCCATTCAGTATTTGTTAGATTAATGAATCTCACAAACTTGTGAGTTAAATGGGGCAGATATTTGAAAGTAAGGATATTGAAACAGGATAAGCAAAGTTCCAATTCCAATAGCTATGGAAGGTGCAGGAAGGGGTGCAAGGAGGAGGAAGAGTCAGTACCCTTGATTCCCAATCCAATGTTTCTGCCTCTGCATGAAATCTAGACATAAACCATTATCCCTTACCTTTACTCTTCCGTGCTCTTTTCCAAGGGACTCATACTCTCCTAAAAGCTACAAGAAAAAAAAAAATTGCACCACAAAATTAAACGTTATTATATCAACTGAGGGATATTCTACAAAATAACTGCCCACATCCTTCAAAAATGCCAAAGTCACGAAAGAGAAAGGGCAATGGAGAATTAGTGATTCAATGTTACGGGGAATGGGACAATTCTCAATTTCTTGAATGGTTTCTATACATTTGAAATTATTTCAAAATAAATAAACCTGGATGCAGTGGCTCACATCCATAATCCCAATACTTTGGGAGGCTGAGGAGGGAGGATCACTTGAGGCCAGGAGCTGGAGACCAGACAAGAGAACAGAGCAAGACCTTAGCTCTAAAAAAACAAAAAAACAAAAAACAAACAGCTGGGCACAGTGGCTCATGCCTGTAATCCTAGCACTTTGGGAGGCTGAGGTGGAAGGACTGCTTGACCCTGAAAATTCAAGAGTTCAAGGCTACGGTGAGCTACAATCATGCTACTGAACTCTAACCTGGGGGAAAAAGAGAGACCCTGTCTTTAAAAAAAAAAAAAAAAATTTGCTGAACATGGTGGCACATGCTTGTAGACTCAGGAGGCTTACTTGAGACTGGAAGGTTGAGACTGCAGTGAGCTTATAGTGAGGCTTGCAGTGAGATGGCGCCACCGCACTCTAGCATGGGCCAGAGAGTGAGGTCCTGTTTCAAAATATCAATATCATTTAAGTATTTTAAAAGACTAAAATTTGCCTTGTTCTTTTTGAAATTATTAGTTTTTTGTTTTTTGAGGTGGAGTCTCACTCTGTCACCCAGGCTAAAGTGCAGTGATAAGATCTCAGCTCACTGCAACCTCTGCCTCCCAGGCAAGCGATTCTCCCACCTCAGCCTCCAGAATAGCTGGGATTACAAGCAGGTGTCACCATACTCAGCTAATTTTTGTATTTGTAGTAGAGACAGGGTCTCACCATGTTGGCCATGCTTGTCTCAAACTCTTGACCTCTAGTGATCCACCCACCTTGGCCTCCCAAAGTCCTGGGATTATAGGTGTGAGCCACCACATCTGGCCAGTATATTACTTTTTGCTAAGTTAGTTCTACACAGTAAAGGCACAGTGCAAAAGTCTTTATTTAAAAATATATGTGAGGCTAGATGCAGTGGTTCATGCCTATAATCCCAGCACTTTGGGAGGCCAAGGCAGGTGCTCACTTGAGGTCAGGAGTTTGACACCAGCCTGGCCAACACAGCAAAACCCCATCTTTACTAAAAATTAGCTGGGTGGGTGGTGTGCACCTGTAATCCCACCTACTTGGGTGGCTATGGTGGGAGAATTGCTTGAACCCAGGAGGCAGAGGTTGTAGTGAGCTGAGAGGGCACCACTGCACTCCAGCCTGGGTGACAAGAGCAAGACCCTGTCTCAAAAATAAGAGGCTCGGCATGGTCGCTGACACCTGTAATTCCAGCACTTTCGGAGGCCAAGGTAGGCAGATCCCTTGAGGTCAGGAGTTCAAGACCAGCCTGTCAAATATGGTGAAACCCCATCTCTACCAAAAATATATTTTAAAAAATTAAAGTATACGTGAGATTTCCCGTTAAAGATGACAGATTAATAGAATTTTCTCCTCTTCATCCTGAGAGTCCACTAAATTAACAATGAAGAAATCAAAGAGAAAACAAAAGAGGTGACAGTAACAGGTGAGAGATTTCAATAAAGTCTTAGAAGACTGAAAAGAAATAAAGTGCCTTAGCAGAGTGGAAGGAGATACAACCTGAAGTGCCTGAATCCGGTAATGCTGATGAAAAGCTGGCTGATGTCGGCATAACTGTGAGAGGCACCCGCCTTGAAACCCAGGTTTAGAGCTGGACAGGGTTGAGGCACAGTGCTGACCATAGAGAAGTGACTGAAATTCCCTCAACAATCAGAGCCCAGGACACTTTCCCATCCCATACAGCAGTAGACTTCAGCCAGGTGGCAGGACAGTAGGAGAAAATGAATGGGTAGAAAAATGGAACTTGAGAAATCCAAGGATAACAGTGCAGTGGGAGACAGAGGATAAAAAGAAAATGACTGGCTGGGTGCGGTGGCACACACCATAATCCCAGCACTTTGGGAGGCTGAGGTGGGTGGATCACCTGAGGTATGGAGTTCAAGACCAGCCTGACCAACATGTGAAACCCTGTCTCTACTAAAAATACAAAAATGAGCTGGGATCATCAATCAGAAAAAGAGTTGTTAGGGCTGGGCACGGTGGCTCATGCCTGTAATCCCAGCAACTCAGGAGGCTGAGGCAGGGGAATCACTTGAATCTGGGAAGCAGAAGTTGCAGTGAGCCAAGATCACACTACTGCACTCCAGCCTGGGCGAAAGAGCAAGATCCCGCCTCCAGAAACAAACAAACAAAAAAGAGTTGTTAGAAACTAAAAAAGAAATGTTAAGACTAGAAGAACAAAGAGACTGTGATAAAAACTAAAACATAAGGCCAGGCATGGTGGCTCATGCCTGTAATCCCAGCACTTTGAGAGGCCGAGGTGGGAAGATCACCTGAGGTCAGTTTAAGACAAGCCTGGCCAACATGGTAAAACCCCATCTCTACTAAAAATACAAAATTTAACCGGATATGTGGTGGGCACCATATAGTCCCAGCTACTCTGGAGGCTAAGGCAGGAGAATCGCTAGAACCCAGGAGGCGGAGGTTGTTGCAGTGAGCCGAGATCGTGCTACCGCACTCCAGCCTGGCTACAGAGCAAGACTTCATCTCAAAAAAAAAAAAAAAAAAGACTAAAACACAGATAACTTTTAGAGAATCAACCCATGCAATACAACATCTCTTGTTTAAAGTTCCAGAAAAATAGTACAGGGAAAAGAGAGGTAGCACATTAAAAGATAAGCAACATTAGCAAGTTCTGCAGAACTGCAGGACATTAATTTCCAGATTAGAAGAATCTGTGCCCCCAAAAAATAAAACAAGTCTTATATCAAGAAATATTGTTACAGGCCAGGTGCAGTGGCTCATGCCTGTAATCCCAGGACTTTGGGAGGCTGAGACTGGCAGATCATTTAAGGTCAGGAGTTCGAGACCAGCCTGGCCAACATGGTGAAACTGTCTCTACTAAAATTACAAAAAAAATTAGTCGGGTGTGATGGTGCATGCCCATATTCCCAGCTACTTGAGAGGCTAAGGCAGGAGAATCGTTTGAACCCAAGAGGCAGAGGTTGCAGTGAGCCAAGATCTTGACACTGCACTCCAGCCTGGGCAACAAGCAAAACTCGTCTCAAAAAACAATTATATACATATTTTCTAAAAAGGCCAGGTGCTGTGGTTCATGCCTGTAATCTCAGAACTTTGGGAGGCCAAGACAGGTGGATCACGAGGTCAGGAGTTTGAGACCAGCCTGGCCAACATGGTGAAACACCATTTCTACTAGAAATACAAAAATTAGCTGGGCATAGTGGCATGCACCTGTAATCCCAGCTACTCAGAAGGCTGAGGCAGGAGAATCACTTGAATCCAGGAGGTGGAGGTTGCAGTGAGCTGAGATCATGCCACTGCACTCCAGCCTGGTGACAAAGTGAGTCTCTGTCTCAAAAAAAAGAGACCAGGTGCGTGACTCGGTCACGGGCGTGATGGCAGGTGCCTGTAATCCCAGCTACTTCGAGGGCTGAGGCAGGAGAATCACTTGAACCCAGGAGGCAGAGGTTGCAGTGAGCTGAAATTGTGCCACTGCAATCCAGCCTGGGCAATAGAGCGAGACTTGTCTCTAAAAAAAAAAAAAGAAAGAAAGAAAGAAAGAAATATTGTTATAAAATTTCAGCATACCAAGGATAAAAAGATGATCCTTAAAAACTTCCAGAAAGAAAAAATAACCACATTCTGAAGGAATGAGAAACATGATTATTAAATGCAATGTGGCCCAGGCACTCTGGCTCATGCCTGTAATCCCAGCACTTTGGGAGGCCAGTGTGGGAGTATCGCTTGAACTCAGGAGTTGGAGACCAGCAAGGACAACATAGTGAGACCTCATCTCCACAAAGAAAGAAAATTAGCCAGCATGGTATCATATGCCTGTAGTGCCTGTAGTCCCAGCTACCTGAGAGGCTGAGGTAAGAGGATAATGAGCCCTGGAGATTGAGGCTATGGATATGAGTGAGCTATGAATATGCCTGCTGTACTCCAGCCTAGGTGACAGAGTGAGACCCTGTCTCAAAAAAGTAAAAATAATAAATGCAATGTGTGATACATGATTGGATTCTGAATTAAAGAGCAAAAACCAAAACATCTATAAAGGGTATTATTTAGACAACTGGCAACATTTGAATGTAGACAGAATGTATATTAGATATTAAATCAATGTTAAATTGTACTATATCAATGTTAAAATGTACTACATCAATGTCAAATTTCCTGAGGATGAAAACTACATTGAGATTACACAGGAGAATGTCTCTTCAGAGATACCTGCTGAGGTATTTAAGGGTAAATTATCATAGTGTCTAATTTACTCCCAAAAATATAGTTCAGCAAAAGAAAAAAGGTTGTTATCTTTATGAAGACAAAGCAATGCTGTAAGATATTCACAATTGATAAATCTAGGTTAAAGAATATACAAGGGTTTTCACTGTATCATTCTTAAAATTTTTCTGTAGGCTTGAAACTTTGAAAGCCATGGGAGGGGAGAGAAAGGAAAAGAACTGATCATGTCATAGGCAATAAAACAAAGTCTTCAAATCTGAAGAAAACATATACCCAGAATTACAATTACAAGGTCTTCATCTTCAGCTAGGACCTAGATCTTCATCTACCACAGTTATAGATAATATATAAAATTCAAGAAATAACTATACCAGACCAGGCACAGTGGCTCATTCCTATAATCCCAACACTTTGGGAGGCCAATGCAGGTGAATCACTTGAGGTCAGGAGTTCGAGACAAGCCTGGCCAACATGGTGAAACCCCATCTCTACTAAAAATATAAAAATCAGCTGGGCATGGTGGCAGGTGCCTGTAATCCCAGCTACTTGAGAGGCTGAGGCAGGAGAATTGCTTGAACCCAGGAGGTAAAGGTGGCAGTGAGCTGAGATAGTGCCACTGCACTCCAGCCTAGGTGACAGAACAAGACTGTCTTAAGAAAAAAACAGGACAATATCAGTACATTATTTAGAAATACATAAATACTAGAATACAGTATATCGAGAAAAAAAGAACAAAGGATGCAAAAGGACTTAATTTTTTAAAAAGAAAAATACTTTGATTTATTTTTAATATTTAGAGATTTAAACCATGTTCATATATGGGAAGACTCATTTCAAGTTTCAGCTGTCTCCAAATAAATCTGTAAATTCAGTGCAATTCCAATCAAACACAGAGTGACAGGCTGACAGTAATATTTGTATGAAACAAAACAAAGTCAAGGGCAAAATAATTTTTATAACAGCAAAAAAAAAAAAAAAAGAGAGAGAGAGATAAGGAAACACCACCAAAAATCAACACTTGTTATAAAATACCAATAATTAACATGATGTGGTTCCAATTCAGAGACAAACAGACCAATGGAACAGCTCAAAGCCTCAAAAGAGATTTACATGAGAAGGAAATATAATATACAAGAAAAGTCAGTAAGAGAAGAAGAATCTATTAAAAAATGATTCTGGGACAATTGGTTAATCATCGGGGCGGTGCGGGTGATCAAGTTCAATTTCTACCTCACATCATATATTACATAAGAAGTAATTCTGGGCTGAGCATGGTGGCTCACGCCTGTAATCCCAACACTTTGGGAGACTGTGGCGGGTGGATCACCTGAGATCAGGAGTTTGAGACCAGCCTGGCCAACATGGTGAAATCCTGTCTCTACTAAAATTACAAAAAACATTACCCAGGCATGGTGGTGGGTGCCTGGAATCCCAGCTACTCGGGAGGTTGAGGCAAGAGAATTGCTTGAACCTGTGAGGCCGAAGTTCCAGTAAGCCGAGATGGCACCATGGCCCTCCAGCCTGGGCAACAAGAGTGAGACTCCATCTCAAAAAAACACAAAAACAAAAAAACACCCAAAACTTGTATTCCATAAAAATACCACAAATAAAGTGAAAAGCAAGCCACTGGACAAAAGAAGATTAAGGCAATACATATAACCATCTCCTTTTAATCACACCGGAAAAATTAAAAGGCTTGACAATACCATGCACTGGAAATAATCTACAAAAATAAGAATTCTCATACACTACTGGCAGGAAAATAAACTGGTACAACCATTTCAGAGAACAATTTAGCAATATCTTAAAAAGATAGCAAAGCTCATAGTCTATGTCCCAGCCACTGCACTCAGAGAAAGAGATTATTATAACAGACTGTACTTCCCACTAACAGCCACAGCAATATTTCCAGTCCCATAAGCTCTTGCAGAACCTTGCTACCTTCCATTAAGAGGTGGTATCCAGGCCGGGCGCGGTGGCTCACGCCTGTAATCCAAGCACTTTGGAGGCCAAGGCAGACGGATCACCTGAGGTCGGGAGTTCAAGACCAGCCTGACCAACATGGTGAAACCCCGTCTTAAAAAAAAAAAAAAAAAAAAAAAAAGAGGTGGTATCCATTTCCCCACCCCTTGAACCTATGCAGGACTTTGAGAGTGTTTAAAAAATAGAAGAGAATACGCTGGGCATGTTTGTCTAAGGCCTGTAATACTAGAGCTTTAGGAGGCTAAGGCAGGAGGATTGCTTGGGACCACAGGATTTCAAGACCAGCCTGGGCAATCATAATGAGACCCCCATCTCAACAAATAAATAAATAAGTAAAAATTAGCCAGACTGGCCAGGCATGATGGCTCGCACCTGTAATCCCAGCACTTTGAGAGGCCAAAGCGGGAGGATTGTTTGAGCTTACGAATTTGAGACCAGCCTGGGCAACATGGCAACTCTGTCTCTGCAAAAAAAATATGAAAATTAGCCAGTTGTGGTGGCATGCACCTGTAGTCCCAGCTACTCAGGAGGCCGAGGTGGAAGATGACTTGAGCTCGGGAGGCAGAGACTGCAGTGAGCCAAGATTGCACCACTTTACTCTAGCCTGGGTGATAGAACCACACCTTGTCTCAAAAAATAAATAATAGGCCAGGCATGGTGGTGCATTCCTGTAATCCCAGCACTTTGGGAGGCCAAGGTGGGTGGATCACCTGAGATCAGGAGTTCAAGACCAACCTGACTAACATGATGAAATCTTGTCTCTACTAGATACAAAAAATTAGCTGAGTGTGGTAGCCCACGCCTGTAATCCCAGCTACTTGGGAAGCTGAGGCAGGAGAATCACTTGAACCTGGGAGGCAGAGATTGCAGTGAGCCAAGATCACGCCATTGCACTCCTGCCTGGGCAACAAGAGCAAAATAAAATAAAGTAATAGTAAACATAAAAAAAAATAATTAGCCAAGTGTGGTAACATATGCCTATTATCCTAGTTACTTAGGAAGCTGGGGCGGGAGTATCACTTGAACCCAGAACCTTAAGGCTGCAATAAGCTATAATTATGGCACTGCACTCCAGCTTGAATGACAGAGCAA
This sequence comes from Cheracebus regulus, assembly GCA_963574635.1. Lineage (NCBI taxonomy): Eukaryota > Metazoa > Chordata > Mammalia > Primates > Pitheciidae > Cheracebus > Cheracebus regulus. The sequence goes on along the minus strand of CAUYQU010071886.1, from coordinate 28,647 downwards.
GACCCTGTCTCAAAAAAATAGAATGTGGTATAAGTGATGCTGTACAGTTTGCAAGGCAAGGTCATAAAAGGCAATGTAGCTGTTGGGGTCCTCTTTCAGGACACTTGTCCTTAGTACTAAGCCATCATGTTGCATAGAAATCCAACCTAGCCCACAGAGGAGGAACTGTGACCTTAGTTTACAGCCACTATTCATGATGGAACATCTCCTTCAAAAGATTCCAGCTCCCAGCCTTTAAGTTTCTAGCTGAGGTCCTGGATACTGCAAAACAGATAGGCTGTCCCTGCTGTGCCCAGTCCAAGTTCCTGGACAACAGAGTCCATGAGCAGAATATGTCAAGATTTGAGGTTATGAGTTTTGCAGCTAGGACAGCAAGAACAATACCCTAGAGGTGCTTGCACATACTGACATAAGAAGCCACATAGGGGAATGTTCATGGCAGTGTTGCTCCTAACAGCCATAACTGGCAAAAGGAAAGTGGATAAATATACTGTGGAAGATTCACATGATGAGGCCAGGTGAGGTGATTCACGCCTGTAATCCCAGCACTTTGGGAGGCCGAAGTGGGTAGATCATGAGGTCAGGAGTTCAAGACCAGCCTGGCCAAGATGGTGAAACCCCATCTCTACTTAAAATACAAAGGTTAGCCGGGCACAGCGGCGGGCGCCTGTAATCCCAGCTACTTGGGAGGCTGAGGGAGGAGAACCGCTTGAACACAGGAGGCAGAGGTTGCAGTGAGCCAAGATCAGGCCACTATACTCTAGCCTGGGCGACAGAGCAAAAAAAAAAAAAAAAGATCCACATGCTGGATGACACAGGAGTGAACACAAATGAAGTTGTGCTACTACATGTATCCACTCAGGTAAATCCCACAAGTGAAAAAAGTTGCACAACAGTAAAGACAATACTCATAGCATTTATAAAAGTCTGAAGATCTGCCAAAGAAGTAACACTAATTAAGGATACATACATATACATGTGACCATACAAAGACAGACAAGGTAATGATATTCACATAATTTAGATCAGTTACTCCCAGGACGACAGAAGTGATCAGCAAAGGGTATATAGGGTGTCAATCACATCTGCAGTATTTTATTTCTTACGATGGGTGGTAGAGTTGTATGCGTATTATTTTTTATATCTTTTTATATACCTAAAATATTTCAAATATAAATGTTTAAAATTAATAAATAAAAGCTGACTGTCTCAACATGCCAAATCTCAGAAACAATGTTGAAAGGAAAAAAACAGGCTACAGAAGGATATATGCAATGTAATTCATATATAGCTCAAGATCACAAGAAATAATACTAAATATTGTTTACAAACATGTATATGCAGTAAAAGGAAAAAGAACTGCATGAGGATAACAGAGCACATTTAACAACGTGGGTAGCTCTAGGGTGGGGAAGAGAGGAATAGAAGACAGTGTTTCACTCTATCTAGAGAAGGCTAGAACGGTGTACTTTTCTGTATGCTTGAAATGTTAGATATGATAAATGCAAAGTCAGTGTATCACTGGCTACATTAATACAATTTCAGCTAAAACAACACATTCCAGCTATCCTTTGCTGCTTCACTGCTATTCAAACATAATTGTGGTGAGTTTTTGAATAATTAGAAACAATGACATCCCCGTAGCAATGAACATACTTAGTACCAGATCTTTTTTCTTTTTTTTGAGACAGAGTCTCACTCTTTTACCCAGGATGGAGAGCAGTGGTGTGATCTTGGCTCACTGCAACCTCCACCTCCCAGGTTAAAGTGATTCTCCTGCCTCAGGCACCCCTGACCCCACTCTGCCAGTAGCTGGGACGACAGGCATGCACCACCACACCCTGATAATTTTTTGTAGTTTTAGTAGAGACAGGGTTTCACCCAGTTGGCCAGGCTGGTCTCAAACTTCTGACCTCAGGTGATCCGCCTGCCTCAGTCTCCCAAAGTGCTGGGATCACAGGCGTGAACCACCACACTTTGCCTAGTACCAGATCTTATTGTCTGAATATCATTTTCCATGAAAAGGAACCAGAGCTTAACAGAAAAAATGACTGATCCTAGGACTGGGGCTTGGAAAAGTAGAAGATAAGCCTGGAACATAGTGCTGTGCCAGGAAATATGGACGTACTCAAAGAATGACAAAAGCACGTCAAAAGGACACAGCACCAGCCTGCCTGACGTGTCTCCCAATGGCCAAACTTGGGACACCATGAGTATTTTCTAGAAAAAGAAAAGATATGGAGTGATGCCATCATTCTAAGTATCTGACTTCTTGCTGCAAGACCCAATTGACTCCATCAGGAAGGTACATATTCATGGGTGCTGCAAAGTTATGCAAAACTAAAGGCCGGGCATGGTGGCTCATGCCTGTAATCCCAACACTTTGGGAGGTTGAGGCAGGTAAATCACCTAAGGTTGGGAGTTTGAGACCAGCCTGGCCAACATGGCGAAATCCCTTCTCTACTAACAATACAAAAATTAGCCGGCTGTCTGTAATCCCAGCTATTTGGAAGGCTGAGGTGAAATAATCGCTTGAGCCCGGGAGGTCAAGGCTGCAGTGAGTTGAGCTTACACCACTGCACTCCAGCCTAGGTGTCAGAGTAAGACTGTCTCAAACAAATAAATAAATATATACATACATACATACAAAATAAACCTATAAAATCATAATCAGCAGTGGCTGACGCCTATAATCTCAACATTTTGGGAGGCCAAGGAAGGCAGATCATGAGGTCAGGAGTTCGAGACCAGCCTCACCAACACAGTGAAACCCCATCTCTACTAAAAATACAAAAAGTTAGCTGGGCATGGTGGTGGGTGCCTGTAGTCTCAGCTACTCAGGAGGCTGAGGCAGGAGAATAGGCTGAACATAGGAGGCAGAGGATGCAGTGAGCCAAGATTGCACCACTGCACTCCAGCCTGAGCTACAGTGCGAGACTCCAACTCAAAAAAAAAAGTTACTATTTGTTACTTACATCTTGAAACATTTTGTTCTCTTGTTTTAGTTGTGCTTCTTTATCATCTGAGAGTTTGTAAGCATTCTCAAATGCTTCTTCTAAATCCTGCAGTCTAGATTTTAGTCGAATGATGGTATTGTCTTTTTCTTTACTGCTTGTTCTCATTTCCTCAATTCGATCCTGCAAAATTTTGGAAGCACTGCTGGCTGCGCTGAAGCGTTCTCTCAAATCATTCTATGAAATAAAGACAAGCATAGTTTTTATTTACTTATTTTTTTGAGACAGTCTCTGTTGCCCAGGCTAGAGTACAATGGTGCAATCTCAGCCTACTGCAACCTCTGCCTCCCAGATTCAAGCAATTCTCCTGCCTCAGCCTCCCGAGTAGTTGGGATTACAGGCGGCTACCACCACCCCCAGCTTAATTTTTGTATTTTTAGTAGAGGTAGGGTTTCACTATCTTGGCCAGGCTAGTCTCAAACTCCTGACCTTAAGTGATCCACCAGCCTTGGCCTCCCAAAGTGCTGGGACTACAGGTATGAGCCACTGCACCCACCCCAAAACTGATCTTAAATGAAAAAATAGATGCCTCAAAAATAGCTAATAAATTGGGGGCATTACAAAATGAACAAAAAATAGAAACAGAAATGAACGAATCTATTTTGTTGTATTCTGGGATGGAGAGTCCAGAAAGAATCATTCTACTGGAATACCAGCCCCTGACATTATCATAAGGTATACAGAAAACTACTGTCTATGGCACTGTGATTCTAGGACTCACCTAAGACAATAGCTCCAACAGATAACATTAATAAGGAAAAAATAACCACTGCTATTAGGGAAATTATTTTCAAAGCCTAGCTGGACTTTGTTGCCCAACATCAACATTTAGGGAGAAAAACATTTTGTACCCTCTCACTATGAAAATACATGAAATTCAAAACCCATCTGGTATGTTAATATTTATTCAACAATCATTTCTGCAATACCCACTAGGTGCCAGGCACTACGGTGCTACAAATGTAGATTAACAAACAAATAAATAGTCCCTAATGTCGTGAAGCTTAAGAGAAGACAAAGAACTAAAAAAGCAAACAGGCCAGGCACTGTGGCTCACAGTGAAAATCCCAGCACTTTGGGAGGATTGCTGGAGCCCAGAAGTTTAAGGCCAGCCTTGGCGACATAGGGAGTCCCTATCTCGCCAAAACTTATAAAAATCAGCCTGGTGTGTTGGTGTGTGCCTGTAGTCCCAACTACTCAGGAGGGTGAGGTGGGAGGATCACTTGAGCCTGAGAGCTCGAGATAGCAGTAAGCCATGATGGCTCCATAGCACTCTAGCCTGGGCAACAGTTAACCCTGTCTCAGAAAAAAAAAAAAAGAAAAAAAGTAAAGATAAAAACAACATATAAAACAAAATAGTCTGAGTGCCTGTAATCCCAGCACTTTGGGACGCCAAAGCAGGCGGATCACCTGAGGTCAGGAGTTCGAGACTAGCCTGGCCAACATAGTGAAACCCCGTCTCTACTAAAAATACAAAAATTAGCCAGGCTTGGGGGAGGGCTCCTGTAATCCCAGCTATTTGGGAGACTGAGGCAGGAGAGTCGCTTGAAGCCAGAAGGTGGAGAGTGCAGTGAGCCAAGATTGTGCCTTTACACTCCAGTCTGGACAAGAGCGAGACTCCATTTCAACAAAAAACCAAAAGAGACATTTTCCACCAAAATTTTGTTTATAAGGTTGCATGTATCACATACATATACACGCTACTCTATGATAGCTATCATGCATTTTATCTTCTAATAGATATTAAAATAAAACTTGCAAACACAGCCTTTGAGAAATGTTTTACACTTAAAAAGATTGCCTTACACCAAAAGATTGGGAATGACATAATAAAGGTCTTTGTTCGGAAAAAAAAAGTTACGTTGTAAAAAAATAAAACTTGCAAACACTGACTTTGAGAAATATTTTACACTTAAAAGGATTGTCTTAGACCAAAAGATTGAGAAAGATATAATAAAGGTCTTTGTTCAGAAAGAAGAAACGTTACATGTAAAAAAATAAAACTTCGTAATGCATGAGGAAAAAAGTAATTTTAGCATAAAAAGTTTATGCACTTCTAGTTATATACTCAAGAAAACTAAAAATGTATGTGGCACATAAAATCTTGTAGACAAACATTCATAGCAAACTAATTTAAATAGACAGAAAGTGTATAAATAATCTAAACATTACCTGATGAATATTAACAAAAATGGGGTATTATTCACAGAATGAAATATATTCTGCCATAAAAAGGAATGAAGACTGATATACTACAACATGGATGAACCTTGAAAATACTGTACTAAGTGAGAAAGCCAGACACAAAAGGCCACACAGTCTAGGACTGCATTTATATCAATGCTCAGAAAAGGCAAATGCACAGAGAAAGAAAACTGAGGCGTGGTTGCCAGGGCGTGGGAGGACAGAATGTGTGGGGGTGACGCCAAGGGGTGTGAGGTTTTTTTTTGACTGAGGAAAATGTCCTAAAATTGATTGCGGTGGTGGCTGCCCAACTCTAAATATACTAAAATTCATGGAATTGTACCCTTTAAAGGGTAAGTTTTATGGTATGCAAATTCTATTTCAATTAAAAAAATTTTTTTGAGACAGGGTTGTGCTCTGTTGCATAGGCTGCAGTGCCATGGCGCAATCGTGGTCATCCAGCCTCAACTTCCTGGGCTCAGGTCATCCTCCTCCCTCGGCCTCCCAAGTAGCTGGGACCACAGGCGTGCACCACCATGCCCAGCTAATTTGTAGAGACGGGTCTCCCTATGTTGCCCAGGCTGGTCTCGAACTCCTGGACTCAAGCAATCCTCCCACCTCAGCCTCCCAAAGTGCTGGGATTACTGACATGAACCATCACACCTGGCCAAAAGGTAAGTTTTAAAAGGGTAAAGTTTATAGTACTATATGAAGCCAACAGCACTAAAAACATAAACTTCATAAGCCTTTCCTAAAAAGACAAGAAACACATAATTGATGTTATTGTGAAATACTTCATTTGTCTCACCAGAACTCCCACCAAAAAAAAAAAAAAAAAAAAAGAGTACTTACTACTTCAATTTCCAGTAAGTTATTCTTATTTTCAAGTGTTCTCACGCGACTAGTAGCTTCATGCAGAGCACTATCTAACTGGCCACATCTAAAAACCATAAATTTAGTTTCAATTAGAAGATAAAATTATTACCCTTAAAGTACTACATAAATCTAACCAATTCTCTAATACGTAACATAAGACAAATTCTCCAGCGTTAGCTAAAACTCAGGATGCCATTTTAGTAGAATATATCCCAATGAATCAGATAATACAGTCTGTAAAGAAAACGCCAAAATTGGCCAGGCACAGTGGCTCACATCTGTAATACCAACACTTTGGGAGGCTGAGGTAGGCAGATCACTTGAGGCCAGGAGTTCAAGATCAGCCTGGCCAACATGGTGAAACCTCATCTCTACTGAAAATACAAAAATTAGCAGGGCATGATGGCATGTACCTGTAGTTCCAGCTACTCAGGAGGCTGAAGTGAGAGGGTGGCTTGAATGTGGGAGGCTGAGGTTTCAGTGAGCCAAGATCATGTCACTGCACTCCAGCTTGAGTAACAGAGTAACATTCTTTTTTTTTTTTGTGGAGATAGGGTCTCCCTACATTGTCCAGCCTGGTCTCAAGTGATCCTCCCACCTCAGCCTTGCTGGGATTATAGGCATGAGCTAACATGCCTAGCCTAAAATTAATTTTTTTAAAAGATATAAAAAAAAGACATGCATAAAATAGCTTGATCTTAGTTATGAAAAAAATCTATCTACATATATGCATTATGACTTCTGGGAAAATACAAAAAATTAAATTTGGGATTTGGGACTAGAGATTGGGGTAGGGAAATTTACTTTTTTTTTTTTTTTGGAGACAGGATCTCATTCCATATGAGAGGCTGGAGTGCAGTGGTGCAATCATGGTTCACTGCAGCCTCAACCTTCTGCAATCCTCCTGCCTCATCCTCCTGAGTATGCACCACCACATACAGCTAATTTGATTTTTTGTAGAGATGGGATCTCACTTTATCGTCCAGGCTAGTCTCAAACTCCTACGTTCAAGCAATCCAATTTACTTTTCATATTATGTCCTTCTGTACTATTTCAAACTTAGCATAAATATAACTATTCTTATAATTAAGTTCCTTTGTAAAGTGAATTATTGCAGACTCTCAAAATAACAAAATACATAGAAGAATTCAATGACCATTTTGACTCGGTGTTTAACATACTGTGAATAATAAAAGCTGTATTTATTCAGCACTGACTATATACACCAAGTCTTTGTTAAGCATGTTCCATTTAACCTCACAATTCTGTGAATTAAGATTATCGATGGGAAGGGAGAGGAGGGAGACTTGCCACCTCCCTCTCTCCCTCCCTCCCCAACCCCAAAAAAAGATTTTAATTGATCCCATTTTTGTATGGAGAAAACAAAGACAGTTCAGTTCCTCACTGAAAGTCACACAGGTTGTAAGCAGTCACACTGGGAGCGTAAGTTGGGCACTCTGAGTTCATGCTCCTAACCGCCATGCATTAATGCATCTCAGACATGAAATAGTGATAAGACTATTCTTGAGAAAAGTCCCTCAGTCAAGTCTAAGTGTGTAAATTGTATTTGACTTTTTTCAGTACTACAGATTCTAATGTACCAGAGATCACTGTCCCAAGTTCCAAATCCATGACATAATAACTGATATCACAGCTGGCTAATGGCCCCAGTTGTAACACCAGGGGGATTCTCAAATTTGCAATTTTAAGTTTGAAAAAAACCAGCGTATATGCGCTGCTAATAATGGTTTGTATCTTGGGGGAATCATTTTTCCAGTTCTAAATGACTGCAATTTATTTTGTTTCTACTGTCCTCTGTAACACAGTTTTTTTTGTTGTTGTTGTTTTTTTTTTAAACCATAAGCCAGACCAAATCTTTTTTGGGAAGTAGGAGAAAATAATGTATTGCTATTCATTTGCACAGTGATTACATCTACTCCAGAAACCACACCTGCCACTGTTGTTAACTGCTGTAACACAGTCATTTACTTAAAACCCTGGCTTCCAATTTGCTCCACCTACATTTGCTCATTGCTCTACATGCTCAAACATCTTCTAATCATAAAAATGTTTTTTGTTGTTTTTTTTTTGAGACGGAGTTTCGCTCGTTGCCAAGGCTGGAGTGCAATGGCGCAATCTCAGCTCATGACCACCTCTGCCTCCCAGGTTGAAGTAATTCTCCTGCCTCAGCCTCCTGAATGCTGGGATTACAGGAAGGCCCTACCACACCCAGCTAATTTTGTATTTTTAGTAGAGACAGAGTTCCTCCATGTTGGTCAGGCTGGTCTCAAACTCCCGATCTCAGGTGATCCGTGATCCACCTTGGCTTCCCAAAGTGCTGGGATTACAGGCTTGAGCCACCTTGCTCAGCCAAAAATGTTTTAACTGGCTATAATTTATTCTAGGTGCCTTCTTTAGCACTCTGTCTTTAATCTTCAAAAGTTCACTGGTGGGCTTCTTTCATACTTGTTTTCCTATGGGAAGTAACTGCAGTCATTTTTGCCTTTTAGTTTTTGAGACTGAGTCTCACTCTGTCGCCCAGGCTGGAGGGCAGTGTCGCATTATCAGCTCACTGCAACCTCCGACTCCCAGGTTCAAACGATTCTCTAGTCTAAGCCTCCCAAATAGGTGAGATTTTCAGTGTGCACTACCACATCTGGCTACTTTTTGTGTATTTAGTAGAGACAGAGTTTCACCATGTTGTCCAGGCTGGTCTGGAACTCCTGACCTCAAGTGATCTGCCTGCCTTGGCCTCCCAAAATGCTGGGATTGCAGGCGTAAGGCACCACGCCCAGCCTCATCTTTGCCTTCTTAACAAAGCAAAAAAAAATCCAACTTCCTATAACCTGCCATCTACTGTTTTTGTCCTAAAAAACCTAAACCTATATCTTTTCTTCTTGTCTGGCTCTTTTTCAAATTACTTTTCCCTACCATTGTACCCCGACACCACCAAATCCAAAATGAAAGATGTAGAAACATTCAGGAATAAGATAGCCATGTTAACTACCACAGCAACCGAAACTACTTAGTACAAAGGCTAGTTTTCCCATAACTTTGAAAGTTAAACTGTTAACCGGATGGAAGATTTTAGTTCCCTCCTAAGCTCTTTGAAGTGAGCTTTGTCTTTTCTCCTTAGAGAACTCCTTGCTATCAGGTAGACCTTCATCAATTTTCAATCTATTTAAGTCCTATTTAGAGACAGGGTGTCACTCTGTCACCCAGGCTGGAGTGCAATGGCACAACCTCAGTTCACCACAGCCTTGACCTTCTAAGCTCAAGCAATCCTCTCACCTCAGCCACCCAAGTAGCTGGGACCACAAGTACACACCGTTACTCTAGCCAATGTTTTAATTTTTTGTAGAGACAGGGTTTTACCATGTTTCCCAGGCTGGTCTTGAACTCCTGAGCTCAACAGACCACATGCCTCAGCCTCCCAAAGTGCTGGGTTACGGATGTGAGCCACCATGCCTAAGTCCCGTTTAATTATAAAGTACATTGCAAGGACTCTATTACTAATACCAGTGAAAGCATCAAATTTTCTAAGTGATTCTAAAATAGGTGTGAAGCTATCCTGAATCTAAGGCCATTCTCCCCTGTATTTCTTTGTGGATTTTTTTGGAATGAGAACTATAGTACTTTAATGGGCCTTTTAAAAATGTTGAGAACTGCCACAGGACATAAGCCATAGATATTAGGAAGTCCATAGTACTGCTCCTCCCATCAATGGCATTACTCTCCACATACAAAATTCGCTAAACTGTTTCAGTGTTTTGCCATGTGAAACAGATGGCTCCCTGTCAGTTATTAGTGTATTAGAAGAGGTGGGTTCAGCTGAGTATGGTGGCTCATGCCTGTAATCCCAGCACTATGGGAGGCCGAGGAGAGCAGATAACCTGAGGTCAGGAGTTTGAAACTAGCCTGACCAACATGGACAAACCCCGTCTCTACTAAAAATACAAAAAAATTAGCCAGGCGTGGTGATGCATGCCTGTAATCCCAGCTACTCAGGAGGCTGGGGCAGGAGAATCACTTGAAACTGGGAGGCAGAGGTTGCAGTGAGCTGAGATCAAGTCATTGCACTCCAGCCTGGGTGACAAGAATGAGACTGCATTTAAAAAAAAAAAAAGAGGTGGGTTCATAGCTTCAAATACTTAGGCAAACATTACTATTAAAATTTCAAATCCAAAGTATATGTTTTCAAAGTGTTTTATCACAATATACTTCTGTGAAAATAATAAATCCAAGGTAGAGAAAACGTCACAGCTAAATTATAAATTTTACCTGTCTACAAGAATTTGATTGGTTATCTTCCAATCTTCAACTGCAGAGATTTCTTTTGCCTCCAGCTTCTGCTTCAAACTATTTATTTCTGATTCATAATAAGCTCGAAGATCTGCTATGTGTCGAGCATGCTTTTCCTTCAGGTTTTGCCTAATCCTTATCCAGTGAGAATAAAAAATATATGTTATGAAAGCTATCCTCCATCTCCATCCCACAAAAGAAACTAAGAACACAATGATTCTCGTGGGCAAAAATATAGCATATTTTCTTTGCATGCCACCAAATACATAGATTAATACACAAGAAGTTGACAATTGAGTGAAAGAGTTTTTATATGCTCTATCTTATAAATGCTAAATCTCCAAGATTTTAGGCAATACAGAAGTTCAATAAAGATTATTTTTAATTAGACATCACAGAAAATCTATTAACATTACACAAGCCATTCAATGAAATACATACTTAGATAATATCACAGGATCTTCCAAGGAAGTCAATGAAATGCATTCTGGGACACTGTTGGCTGTACCTGGAAGCTGGGACTGACTGACTGAGGCCGAAGCAACCATGACAGTGTTTTCTTCATCTACAGTGTTGACTGAGATATCATTACTAGTAACGGTATATACTGATGGAAATGTGGAACTGGTCCTACTTTCATTTTGGAATGTCTGATTTTTCCAAGAGTCCACAGGAGAAGCTTTTGTGTGTGAAGGATATTTTGGGAATTCAGGTAACTGAGAAGTGACATTACTTGCTTGTGAAAATGAGTCTACATCAGAAGGACTAGACATGCTAGGCTCTAGAACAGAGTCCGGGGAAAAGGATATTCTGTCATCCAGGGCATTCAGAAGGCTGTGGAGTTGAATCCCTGAAATCTGCTGCTTTGGCTTCATGTGTAATGTAGGATCTAGAGTCAGGACCTAGAAACAAGACAAAGGGAAGTCTCATCCTCAGGACTCAGTTTTATTTTGCTTGTTTTCAAGTGAGTAGGCTTTAAATCTCCTAGGGAAAACGAAGTTTGAGGTAAAAGAGTCAGGAAGCATCGTTCACGTTCACTTGGCAGAATGTGGACAACTTTACCTCTGGTGGATGATTTGGGTTGGAAGCAGAAGTGAGATTCCTCTCAGGTAACTGCTTGTTTTCCCTTTGTTTTTTATAATAAATATCCTTCAGTGACGGTAGCTTCATCTCATTACTAGTATTAGACTTAAAGATACGAAACAAAATTAAATGGTGTTATCAATAATGAAACAAATTAGTGATATCAAAATAATCACCATAAAAAGGTTTTTGAAAGACTTTAAGCAAATTGAAAATGTAGACTGTCAGATTTATAATACAAAGTTGGAAGTCACTGCCTAGTATGATGAGTCTACCTCAGAATGGAAAGATGATTGGAACTCCTAACAATGGACACTAAGGGGATAATGTGAACATTATTTAGCAGCCTATGAATACTTCCAAATAATGAAATTCTTTTTTTTTTTCTTTTTAGAGATGGGGTTTCTCCATGTTGGCCAGGCTGGTCACGAACTCCTGACCTCAGGTGATCCGCCCACCTAGGCCTCCGAAAGTGCTGGGATTACAGGTGTGAGCCACCGCACCCAGCCTAATAATGAAATTCTTAGTAGTTCTCTCACTCAAAATAAGAACCAAGTTTTGTGGGTTTCTTTGAGACAGGGTCTCACCCTGCTGCCCAGGTGGGAGTGCAGTGATGTGCTCATGCCTCATTGCAGCCTCAACCTCCGAGGCTAAGGTGATCGTCCTGTCTCTGCCTCCCAAGTTGCTGGGACTACAGGCATGCCCTACCATGCCCAGCTAATTTTTCTATTTTTCTGTAGAGACGGGGTCTTGCCATGTTGCTCAGGGTGGTCTCCAACTCCTGAGCTCAAGCAATCCTCCCATCTCAGCTTCTCAAAGTGCTGGGTACAGGCATGAGCCACCATGCCTAGCCAAGAACCAAGTTTTGAGATAAGCAAATACTTCATAATGAATGACAGAAGGAGGAGAAAACTTCTGGCCAAACTAATTTCATATGACTGAAAAAAAAAAAAAAGCATCAAGAGGCAGGGTTCCTTATCTATTTAGTTACAATCATGTTTGTTTGAAGAGTTGGCCAACTAAAACTAGGTGTCACAAAGTGACCCAATGAAAGTAAGTCCCCGCTATCACTTCTCGGCCTTTTGGCAAAGACCAAGTGGAAAGAAGTCCCTTTATTCATTAGTAAAATAAGAAGACATGACCCTAAGCTGGACACGATGGTGCACGCCTGTAATCCCAGCACTTTGAGAGGCTGAGGCAGGCGGATCACCTAAGGTCGGGAGTTCAAGACCAGCATGCCAACATGGTGAAACTCCGTCTCTACTAAAAAATACAAAAATTCAGCCAGGCTGAAGTGGGAAGATCACTTGAATCCAGGAGGCAGAGGTTGTAGTAAGCCGGGATCATATCACTGCACTCCTTCACTCCAGCCTGGACAACAGGGCAAGACTGTCAAAACACACACACACACACACACACACACACACACACACACACACACACACACACACACACACACACACACACACCCCCCCGAAGATATGACCCTGATTTCTAAAAATAGAAATCAGGGCTTCACTACACTAAAAATGTTGCACAGAGGTCTAGGCTCTAAACATTAAAACTTTGGGCTTAAATTATTTCAAGGTAGGATGTATTACAGGGTGTGAGAGGAGAACCAATTAACCTTGGGCCTCAAATTTAAAATGTGAACACTGCCACAAATGAGATTACACATTCAACAATAGATACACTGAAAACCCTGAAAGAACACATTATGTAGCTTGAAATTTATGTCCCATTTCTAGACCCTATATAGGCTCAGAGCACCATGAATATATATTCTGAAAATCTTATAACTAGCTTGTGAATGTGTGCATCAAAGGCATTAATTTGTTAAATCTAAACCTTTAAAATACACTGCAGTGGCTCACACCTGTAATCCCAGCACTTTGGGAAGCCAAGGCAGGTGGATCACTTGAGGTCAGGAGTTCGACACCAGCCTGGCCAATATGGTGAAACCCCATCTCTACAGTTCTACTAAAAATACAAAAATAAGCCAGGCATGGTGGCACATGCCTGTAACCTCAGCTACTCTGGAGGCTGAAGCAGAAGAATTGCTTGAACCTGAGAAGTGGAGGTTGCAGTGAGCTGAGATCTCACCACTGCACTCGCACTCCAGCCTTGAAAACAGAATGAGAGTCTGTCTCAAAAAAAAAAAAAAAAAAAAAAGGAACCAAAATTCCCCTAATCCTGTGTAGAATTCATTCCTTACCTGCCAACAACCTAAAGAAGCCTTTTCAAGTCCTAAAGCCTGTGACAAGTAGCAGTATTCCACTATAGCCACAGCCTGGTGGCCTGAGGGAGTAGCTGGAGTTATTCCATTTAAAGCTCATGGGAAAAGATAGTACCACTTTTCACTACTTTTATCATGCTCTTGTCATGTTAACATCTCTGAAGTAAAAATGCCTCTTGTGGCTGGGCAAGGTGGCTCAAGCCTGTAATACCAGCACTTCGGGAGGCCAAGGCAGGTGGATCATGAGGTCAGGAGATCAAGACCATCATGGCCAACATGGTGAAACCCCGTCTCTACTAAAAATACAAAAAAAATCAGCTGGGCATGGTGGCACACGCCTGTAGTCCCAGCTACTTGGGAGGCTGAGGTAGGAGAATTGCTTGAACCCAGGAGGCAGAGATTGCAGTAAGCCAAGATCGCGCCACTGAGCTACAGCCTGGGCAACAGTGTGAGACTGCATCTCAAAAAAAATAAAGCTTCTTGTAATTAATGGTATCTTGTAATTGCTTTGGGCCAAGTGGTGGTTGTGACAGACTGTCATTCTCTGCTCATAAGCTCAAAATCATCAAAATTAGCCAAAGAGGTGTCAGCAGCTTGGGAGACAAACCTAGACACTACAATGAAACTCCTGAAGACCGGTATCTAACAGAAGGGTGAATCAGACACATTTAGCAACATTTTCCACATGGGAGTCCAAAGCAGGATAGTTCTACACACTACAAAGCAGAGCATGGCCAGGCGCTGTGGCTCACACCTGTAATCCCAGCAGTTTGGGAGGCCAAGGCAGGTGGATCACCTGAGGTCAGGAGTTTGAGACCAGCCTGGCCAACATGGAGAAACCCTCTTTCTTTAAAAAAAAAAAAAAAAAAAAATTATGAAAACACAAAATTAAAAAAAAAAAACTGCAGAATCACCAATGTTGTTGGTGACCTGGAGGAAGATAAGGTGGGAAAACGCAGAAACTAACACCAAGGTGAAAAGAGTGAAGTGGACAGACATAGTAGTTCACATTTGTAATCCCAGCACTTTGGGAGGCTGAAGCAGGATTGCTGGAGTCCAGGAGTTCGAGAGACCAGCCTGGGCAACCTTAACTCTACTAAAAAACATTAAAAAAAGAGCCAGGTGTCATTGCACATGACTGTAGTCCCAGCTACCGAGCAGGATGAGACAAGAGGATCACTTAAGCCCAAGAGGTCGAGTCTGCAGTGACTTATGATTGAGCTGCTATATATTCCAGCTGGGCAACAGAGAGAAACCCTGTCTCAAGTTAAAAAAAAAAGAGAGAGAGAGAAATGACTGGGCGCAGGGACTCACGCTTATAATCCCAGCACTTTAGGAGGCCAAGGCTGGCGGATCATGAGGTCAGAAGATTGAGACCATCCTGGCCAAAATGGTGAAACCCCATCTCTACTAAAAATACAAAAATTAGCTGGACATGGTGGTGTGTGCCTGTAATCCCAGCTATCTGGGAGGCTGAGGCAGGAGAATTGCTTGAACCAGGGAGTCAGAGGTTGTAGTGAGCCAAGATCACGCCATTGAACTCCAGCCTGGTGACAGAGGGAGACTTCACCTCAAAAAAAAAAAAAAAAAAAAAAAAAAAGAGTGTGGTAAAGAGAGAAGTATAACCCTCTCAGAAGGAAAGAATTTTAGCCATTTTTATTTCACTTATGTTTTCCTTTTTAAAATATGTATAAGAGTTATATAATAAACCAGGCACAGTGGCTCATACCTGTAATCTCAGCACTTTGAGAGACCAAGGCAGGGGAACCACTTGAGCCCAGGAGTTTGAGATCAGCCTAGTCAACTTAGCAAAAACCCCATCTCTATTAAAAAAAAGTTATCAATACATAATAAAACCTATGTTTAAGCCTAAAGACTTTCCATAAGAACAAAATATAAATTCTAAAGTGGCAAAGAAACATTGTATCAGTCTAATTTATCAATTTTTTTTTGGTAGAACATGAAATAGGAAGTCTTAAAGTTGACAATACCTTAGAGTCAACAGAATGCAATGTTCAACAAATGCAATATTCACTTACTGATTTTCAAGATGGGGTAATACTCTGAGCCCTGTAACTGCAAAGCCTACTAAGCCTGCCATGCCCCCCTATAATCTTACCTCCCTCAGGCTTCATTTCTCTGTGTTGACCTGTGTCTTTTTGTTCCTTTCATGAACTATGGAACATTGGTTTCTGTCACTCTCTGAAACGCTGATGCTTACAAGTACATTGCCCCATCTGTCTGTACATGTCATCCATATTTATGCCTCTTGGTTACTTTAATAGTATCTCTCCTTTTCCCCAGTTACTGTCTCATTGCCTTATCAAAATACAAAAGTGAAGGACAGGCCCAGTGGCTCACACCTGTAATCCCAGCACTTTGGGAGGCCAAGGTGGATAGATCACCTGAGGTCAGAAATTCAAGACCAGCCTGGCCAACATGATGAAACCCCATCTCTACTAAAAATACAAAAATAAGCCAGGCATGATGGCAGGTGCCTGTAGTCCCAGCTACTCGGGAGGCTGAGGCAGGAGAATCACTTGAATCCAGGAGGCAGAGGTTGCAGTGAGCCAAGATCACACCACTGCACTTCAGCCTGGCAACAGAGCAAGACTCCATCTCAAAAAAAAAAAAAAAGAAAATACGGCTGGGTGCAGTGGCTCACACCTGTAATCCCAGCACTTTGGGAGGCCAAGGCAGGTGGATCACATGAGGTCAGGAGTTCAAGATCATCCTGGCCAACATGGTGAAACCTCATCATAAAAAACAAAATACAGCAAACTAAGTTGCTCATAACTATGCTGCAAATGGATCATGTAACAAATGAAAACGAATGGAGGTGTAACGAATGAAAAATCAACACCTGGGAAAAGGGAAAGAAATCTGAGGATCTATTATATATAAAATAGTAGGTGCAATGCATTTAATTTCACAAAACACTAACCAGCATTTTTTTTTCTCCTTTTTGAGACAGGATCTCACTCTGTCCCCCAGACTGGAGTGAAATGGTGTGACCTCCAGGGCTCAAGTGATCCTCTCACCTCAGCCTTCCAAAGTACTGGGGTTATATGTGTAAGTTACCACCCCCAGCCCAAACCAGCCAGAATTTTTTAAAAGTGGAATTTTTAATTCTACTTTTTTGTTGTTGTTGCTGAGATGGAGTCTCACTCTGTCACCCAGGCTAGAGAGCAGTAGTGTAATCTTGGCTCACTGCAATCTCCACTTCCTGGGTTCAAGTGATTCTCCTGCCTCATCTTTCTGAGTAGCTGGGATTACAAGTCCATGCCACCACACCCAGCTAATTTTTACATTTTTAGTAGAGACTGGGTTTTGTCATGTTGGCCAGGCTGGTCTCAAACTCCCAACCTTAGGTGATCCACCTGCCTCAGCCTCCCAAAGTGCTGGGATTACAGGCTTGAGCCATGGCACTCAGCCTTTAATTCCACTTTTAAGAAGCATTGCTAAGATTACATAAGGAATAAATGACAGACTGAATTTGAAAACAAGTGAGTATGATTCTAAACCCCATGCTTTTTCCAGAATTTCAGAAGTTGAAAATAAAATTTATATTGAAGTACTTAGCAAAAATTGTAAAACACAAAGAGTCTTATCTTTGAGACAGAGTTCCACTCTTGTTGCCCAAGCTGGAGTGCAATGGTGCAATCTTGGCTCACTGCAATCTCCACCTCCCAGGTTCAAGTGATTTTCCTGCCTCAGCCTCCCAAGTAGGTAGGATTACAAGTGTGCACCACCATGCTAAGCTATTTTTTTTTTTTGTATTTTTAGTAGAAACGGGGTTTCACCATGTTAGCCAGGCTGGTCTCAAACTCATGACCTCAGATTATCCACCTGCCTCGGCCTCCCAGAGTGCTGGGATTACAGGCGTCAGCCACCACGCCCCAACAGTGTGTTTTTAAATTACCTGGTTTGGTGACACATCTGTGGAAGACAATGATACAAATGTCTTCTCTAAAGTTTCAGGCAAAGAGTGGTACGTATCCTTTTCCTCTAGTTTCCAGTAAGTCAATCCTGATGTGCACAAATACAGAATAGAAAAGAGTGAGGAAAAAACAAAAATGCTTTATAGAATAACTTATTTCTACCTAAAGGAAATTAAATATGGAAATAAACTAATTTTGGGTTACAGTAATTTGAATTTTGATGAAAAAGTTATCCAAACTCATTATGTAAGTGTCCTAACTGGATGCAAATGTTTAAAACTGAAATATAAAGTCAAGATGAGTTGGTACAATTTAAAATATATATTTTTGACAGGGCATGGTGGTTCACACCTGTAATCCCAGTACTTTGGGAGGCTGAAGCAGGTGGATTACCTAACATCAGGAGTTTGAGACCAGCCTGGCCAACATGGTGAAACCCTGTCTGTACTAAAAATCTAAAAATTGGCCAGGCGCGGTGGCTCACACCTGTAATCCCAGCACTTTGGGAGGCCGAGGTGGGCAGATTACAAGGTCAGAAGTTTGAGCCCAGCCTGACCAACAGGATGAAACCCTGTCTCTACTAAAAATACAAAATTAGCTGGGTGTGGGTGGGGCACACTTGTAATCCCATCTACTCAGGAGGCTGAAGCAAGAGAATTGCTAGAACCTGGGAGGTGAAGGTTGCAGTGAGCTGAGATTGCACCATGCACTCCAGCCTGGGCAACAGAGTGAGACTCCACCTCAAAAAAAAAAAAATCCAAAAATTAGCCAAGTGTGGTAACACACACCTCTAATTCCACCTACTTAGGAGGCTGAGGCATGAGAATTGCTCAAACCCAGGAGACAGAGGTTGCAGTGAACTAAGATGCCATGCTGCACTCCAGGCTGGGTGATAAGAGTCAGACACTGCCCTCCCTCCCCACAAAAAAATAGGCTGGGCATGGTGGCTCATGCCTATAATCCTAACATTTTGGGAGTCTGAGGTGGGCAGATCATGAGGTCAGAAGTTCGAGACCAGCCTGGCCAACATGGTGAAACCCAATGCCTACTAAAAAATACAAAAATTAGCTGGGCATGGTGGCACGCCTGTAATCCCAGCTACTCGGGAGGCTGAGGCAGGAGAATCACTTGAACCCAGCAGGCAGAGGTTGCAGTGAGCCAAGATCACGCCACTGTACTCCAATCTGGGTGACAGAGTAAGACTCCGTCTTGGAAAAAAATAAATTCATTAAAATTTTTTTATTTTTTATTTGAGACAGGGTCTCACTGTCACCCAGGCCGGAGTGCAGTGGTACCATCTCAGCTCACTGTAGTCTTTTTTTTTTTTTTTCCCGAGACAGTATCTCACTCTGTTGCCCAGGCTGGAGTGCAATGGCACGATCTCAGCTCACTGCAAACTCCACCTCCCAGGTTCAAGTGATTCTCCTACCTCAACCTCCCGAGTAGCTAGGGTTACAGGCATGTACCACCACACCCAGCTAATTTTTATATTTTTAGTAGAGACGGGGTTTCATCAAGTTGGCCAGGCTGGTCTTGAATTCCAAACCTCAAGTGATCCGCCCCCCTTGGCATCCCAATGCTCTGGAATTACAGGCATGGGCCACTGCACCTAGCCCAGCTCACAGGAGTTGCGACCTTCTGGGTTCAAGCCATCCTCCTGCCTTAGCCCTGCAAGAAACTGGGACTACAGGCACACAACACCAAGCCCTCTAAATTTTTTGGTATTTTAAGTAGAGACAGAGCTTTGCCATGTTGCCCAGACTGGTCTTGAGCTCCTGAGCTCAAGCAATCCACCCTTCTCAGCCTCCCAAAGTACAAGGATTACAGGTGTGAGCTACCAGTCCTGGCCTTAAAATATATTTTAAAATATACAATTTCTTTTTTGGTTTTCTGTTGTTGTTGTTGTTTTTTAGAAGTGGTGGGGTTCTAGAAAGTTTTAAGGTGGCCGGGCACAGTGGTAATCCCAGCACTTTGGGAGGCTGAGGCAGGCAGATCACAAGGTCAGGAGATCAAGACCATTCTGGCCAACATGGTGAAATCCCGTCTCTACTAAAATATAAAAAATTAGCAGGGTGTGGTGGTGTGTGCCTATAGTCCCAGCTACTCAAGAGGCTGAGGCAGGAGAATCACGAATCCAGGAGGCAGAGACTGCAATGAACTGAGATCATGCCACTGCACTCTAGCCCGGGAACAGGGCAAGACACCATCTCCGGGGAAGGGGGGGGTGGGGGGGTGGGGGGGCGGGGGCGGGGGAGAAAAAGTTTTATAAGGCAAAGCTAATTTATCCTGATGAATTGGATGTGGGATATGAAAAAGTCTGTATATAAAGTCATTAAGACTTGAATAAACTCACCATAGGGTATAAAGAATGGCTCAAAGGGTTTGAATTTAATTCATTTTGGACTACCTGAAAAAGGGTAATAATTTTTACAGCTGTTTGAAATAATTGCAAAAGTACTTCATTCTATTTACAGATCTTGTAACACAAATTAGACAAGAAAGAACGGTGGCTAGGCGTGATGGCTGAAGCACTTTGAGAAACTGAGGCAGGTGGATTGCTTGAGCCCAGGAGTTCAAGACCAGCTGGAGCAACATGGCAAAACCCTGTCTCTACAAAAAAAATACAAAAATTAACCAGGTGTGGTGGCGCTGCCTGTTGTCCCAACTATTCTTGGGAAACCGAGTTGGGGAGGATCAAATGAGCCTGGGAGGTTGAGGCTGCAGTGAGCCACGATCGCACCACTGCACCCCAGCCTGGGCGACAGAGTGAGACCGTGTCTCAAAAAACAAAACAAACAAAGGTAAGGGTGCTACCAGAGGAACACCACGACATTATCATAGATTAACAAAACCATACTACTATACAGCATCATCCTATAAGGAGAAATGCAGGCAAGCTGTTTTTTAAAAATAACTCTCCAAATCTAGATACCTTCCTCTGAGTGTAGTTTAGGTTAAAAAAATAAAAATTTTAGTATCATACCTGTTTCTGAATCAGACATCCAAGCATTTGGAGTTTCATCTGGTTTACTGAGGTAAAAAGCACGAGGATGTGTAGCAGCAGCAAAATCAGACTACAAGAAAGAAAACCATTGGTTGACAGCTGAAAGTCATTAGGCACAAACTGCTGACTCAAGGAATGAGAGCAGGCGTCAAAGCAGGTGTAGAGAAACCTTCAGAGGGTTCACAAAGAAGAAACCTGGGCCAGGAGCAGTGGCTCACACCTGTAATCCCAGCACTTTGGGAGGCCAAGGCGGGGGAATCATGAGGTCAGGAGTTCCAGAACAGCCTGTCCAAGATGACGAAATTCCATCTCTGCTAAAAATACAAAAATTAGCCAGGTGCAGTGGTAGGTGCCTGTAATCCCAGCTACTCAGGAGGCTGAGGCAAGAGAATCGCTTGAAACCTGGGAGGGGGAGGTTGCAGTGAGCCAAGATCTCAACACTGCACTCTAGCCTGAGTGACAGAGCAAGACCCCGTTTCAAAAAAAAAAAAAAAAGCCTGGTTTCCCCATAGCTACAAGAATGCTGAGAGGAATTCACTGTCAAATATTCACTGTTAAATTTTTTTTTTTGCCTGTGTAATTTATAAAAGTTTATTTCAGTTCTCTCTGGAGCTGGAAGAAAAATGGGGGCAGGTATTATTTCATGAGTTCAGACCTAAAATGTATTTGCCATTTACTTCCAAAACGAATTTGAGGTGCCTAGAATTAAAGTCATTAATATAAAAAATTAATGTAAAAGCTCTAACAATTCATTTTTATCATTATAATTACAATAAATCAGATTAACTCTAGAAACCATAAATCAATAATATGAGCCTTAAGTAGACTACTTCCTATATACAAACAATTGGTTACTAGTCGCTGCTTACTTACTAATTCTAGCAAAAATTCTGAGCAAATCTCTCCTTACAACATCTCTGGCACTGTCACAAGAAATGTGTGTTTCCAAACAGATATGTGATGAGACTATTTCTATCAGAATTTTTCTTATCAGATCCCTCATCAAACTTGCAGTTCCTGTAAAGAGTATGTAACCATCCATGAACCCACTGCCAAAGTAAAAGCACACTGGGATAATACTACATACCAAGAAGGGGGATTAACACATCAACCTTATACGGCGCCACTTATTTTCTTATCAAGAAAGAAATTCCAAAGTCATCTTTTGTCTCTTACAAAACTAACTCCTCCCTGTTTGAATCTGTCTCACTACTTAGGACCAGGAGAAGGTGACTGGAAAAGTCCAAGTCAAATAATCCCAAGTAAAATATTTTGTCCTCGTCTGGATTCTGAGGTGCAAATTCAGTGCCCTTGGCTGCAGCACACACACAGTGGGCTGGCAGGGGCTTACCTTACAGAGCTGCCTGCTGCACTCTTCTGGGTAAACAAGGCATCCACTGAAGAAAACTGGCCCAGCTTTTAATGAAAAATAAAAGTAGGATGCAATGAAAAGCCCTTCTAAATATAAACCCTCTTAGCCCAAGAAGCCAGCCTAAGCTTAGCACAAGGACCTTAATGAGTTTTAGTAACCATCTATTAGCCCATCTGAAAAACCACCACGGAAGCCCCTTGGCCTGTGAGATGGGAGAGTCTGTCCAAGACAAAGGACCAAGGAAACAAAGAGCAACTCAAGCCCTGGAAAACCCTTTTGCTAAACAACATGTAATTTCAAAATTACGTCAAAGCTGCTATTTACACAAAATAAACTACCATTGTATAAAAAGAAAATTGGAACAGAAGATAATCCTGATAACAAGCATTCCCTGCTTTAGACTAAAACTGAAACCAATAAGACAATAAAAAAGACTAAAAAGTAAAGTTCTAACTTTTGTGAATCCAGAATCACGCAAGTAAGAAATGCATTTCAGGAGAGACGCCATCAATGACCAACCGTCATGAGCTCAAAATCATTTAGGGCTCGGAAATATCAAAGAAACTTGATTTTCCCTAGTGATTTAATACCAAATATTTCAATTACCCAGAAAAGGGAAAACTAAAACTTGTCCAGGGGATGATCAAAGAAAGACTCAGAGGGAATCACTGCCTCCTCACAGCCTCCACTTTCTGCCCTATAATCACAAGATGGAGAAGACGCTACCAGAAGGGCATTTCTCAGGCAAGGCCAGACCAGGGGCAGCTGGTCTGATTCTCCACTGAATAAAGAAGGAAAATTAGGCGGTGCCTTAATTGACCAACGGCTCCTAGACTCTACTGTACAGCAGCATCACCTGATTAAAAGTCCCAATACACAGGTCAGCACCTGGGCTTGGAAACCAGAAGTAGCAGATGTTTAAATCTCTTCAGGTGAGTCTAATGTGCAGCAAAGGCAGCGCCATGGGACTACATGGCATATACTGAGCTACAATCACAAAGAACAGCAAGAAAACCAGCAAACCCACTGAGTACATAACCACAAGCCCAAAGTTTATCAGAAGTGGAAGTCTGTAATCTTGGTAAAAAAAAAAAGAGCTGTAATCTTGGTAAAAACAGAAGAAAAGAAACTACTGTGTATGAAAATATTCTCTCTTTATGCCAATCTATCCCAATGAGAAAAAGCAATTTTTACCCAGTCTCCAAATGTTTTTCTGCTGTCATACCAAGAAAGGATATACCATCTTCGATTGCACAGGGAGTCAAAAGAATAGAACTATCAACACAGTACTAAAGGGTTTTTCTAAAATAGAACTACCAACACAGTATTAAATGACTTTTCTAAAATAGAACTAACACAGTACTAAATGGATTTTCTAGAATAGAACCAACTGGTGGCTCACTCCTGTAATCCCAGCACTTGGGGAGGCTGAGGTGGGCGGATCACGTGAGGTCAGGAGTTAGAGACCAGCCTGGTCAACATAGTAAAACCCCATCTCTACTAAAAATACAAAAAAAATAGTAGGGCGTGGTGGGGCATGCCTCTAATTCCAGCTACTCGGGAGGCTGAGGCGGGAGAATCGCTTGAACCTGGAGAATCACTTGAACCCAGGACACAAAGGTTGCAGTGAGCTGAGACTGAGCCACTGCACTCCAGCCTGGGTGACAGAGAAAAACTGTCTCAAAAAACAAAACAAACAAACAAAAAACTAACAACACTGTATTGAATGGTTTTTCTAGAGCTACCAATATAGTACTAAAGGGCTTTTCTAGAATAAAACTAGCAACACAGTACTAAAGGGCTTTCCTAGGCCACAGAAGCCTTTGTGGTTCATAGAACTTCATTTACCTTCACTTCCCTCCTCTTCGACACAAATCTGAAAAAGTGCAAAGAATGGTGATATCAGGAAGCCTAAATACCACAAATTGAAGAAAGAAAATTTGTTGAAAGAGAAGTAATGCCTTATGAAAGCTGAAGGACTATCTTCTTATGATCTCTTAAACAGATCTTTTTCATAGGATGACAGAAAGACTATGTTCAGGATGATAAAACATGGCCAGTTTCTAAAGGTATTTGGTTTGTAGAGGGACCTGATTTTGAAATTTCAATTATACTAAAACAATGCTATTCAGTGACAAATTTAGACCAAATTTAATACAGGAATATTAAATTTTATCTGGCTGGGCAGAGTGGCTCCTGCTCGTAATCTCCGCATTTTGGGAGGCCAAGGCAACAGGATCACTTGAAGCCAGGAGTTTGAGACCACCCTCGGCAACATAGTGAGACCCTGTCTCTACAAAAGTATATTTAAAGAAATTTTTTTTTGGCAAGGCATAGTGGCTCATGCCTATAATCCAGGTACTTGGAGTGGGAGGCTGAAGTGGACAGATCACTTGAGGTCAGTAGTTCAACACTAGCCTAACCAACGTGGCAAAATCCCATCTCCACTAAAAATACAAAAATAAGCCTGGCATGGTGGCATGCACCTGTAGTTCCAGCTACTTGGGAGGCTGAGGCAGGAGAATCGCTCCAGGAGATGGAGGTTGCAATGAGCTGAGATCACACCACTGCAATCCAGCCTGGGCAACAGAGCAATGCTCCATCTCAGCAAAAAAAAAGAGCCTGGCCAAGATGGTGAAACCCCATCTCTACTAAAACTTCAAAAATTAGCCGGGTGTGGTGGCAGGCGCCTATAATCCCAGCTACTCGAGGGGCTGAGACAGAAGAATCACTTGAACCCAGGCGGCAGAGATTGCAGTGAGCAGAGACTGCGCCATTGCATTCCAGCCTGGGCGACAAAGTAAGACTCTGTCTCAAAAATTTTTAAAAAAAAAGATTAAGATCTTAATTATCTGAAACTCAAATGTAAATAATTTTTTAAGGCTAGGAGCGGTGGCTCACACCTGTAATCCAAACACTTTGGAGGCCAAGGTGGGCAGATCACCTGAGGTCGGGAGTTCAAGACCAGCCTGACCAACATGGTGAAACCCCATCTTTAAAAAAATAATAATAATTTTTTAAAAACCTTACTCAACATCTATAATATTTTAATTAAAGTAGCTGCTAGGTTAGCAAAAGGGCCATACAGAATTTCAACATTTAATTTCTCATAATTTGGATTATAAATTCAGAACTGTCCATATTTCATAAAGGCATCTTAAAGTATTCAACTTTAAGATTACAGTATTACTTCTTATAACTTAATAGTAGTATAAATTATTTAAAAATTTAAACAATTAAATGGATTACTCTCTGGCTAAATGTAAACATTTGTAGTACAAAGAGAAATAGGATCTTTGGAAATGATTCATTCTTATAATATTTTAACCCTTATTAGCTTTGATTTCCAGTCTACTAAAGCAACATTTACAGCAATTATTTCTAATCCTCTGAAACACCAAAAGAAAGGTGTATAAATGGGCCAGGAGCAGTGGCTCATGCCTGTAATCCCAGCACTTTGGGAGGCTGTGGTGGGTGGATCACCGAAGGTTACAAGTTCAAGACCAGCCTGGCCAACATGGGGAAACCCCATCTCTACTAAAAATATAAAAATTAGCTGAGTGTGGTGGCAGATGCCTATAATCACAGCTACTCGGGAGGATGAGGCAGGAGAATCGCTTGAATCTGGGAGGCAGAGGCTGAAGTGAGCCAAGATCACATCATTACACTCTAGCCTGGGCCACAAGAACGAAACTCCATCTCAAAAAAGAAAAAAAAAAAGATGTATAAATGAACAAATTAACAATACAAAAGAAAGGGCACAAGAATTTTCTTCATGAGTGTGTACTAAACCCATGTAATCATCAGTATTGGAGCCCACAGGGAAAGTGACTTGTCACGTACTTTCTCAATCGATGTCTTCTTGCTTTGCTCATTTCCTTGTTTAGATCTTGAACCTCCATCTTCTACATGTGCTCTCTTTGGTTGGTTCTGCTTCAGTTTTTGTGCCCATGATGTTATAAATTTACTATTTAAGAAGAGAAAAACAAAATTATCTTTTTTTTTTTGAGACAGAGTCTTGCTGTGTTGCCCAGGCTGGAGTGCAGTGGTGCAATCTCAGTTCACTGCAACCTCCACCTCCCAGGTTCAAGCAATTCTTGTGCTTCAGCCTCCTGAATAGCTGGGATTGCAGACGCACCACCACTTCCAGCTAACCTTTGTATTTTTAGTAGAGATGGGGTTTTGGCACGTTGGCCAGACTGGTCTCAAACTCTTGACCTCTGCCTGCCTCAGCCTTCCAAAGTGCTGTGATTACAGGCATGAGGCACATTGCTGGGCTCCAAAATTACTTTCTTTAGAGACTGTACTTCACACAAATACTGTACTTCACACATAAAGGTAACCACCACTAGATACTATGTCAGTGGAAAATGCTTTCCGGTTTTTTTTGGCAGGGGATCCTGTCACTCAGGGTAGAATGCAATCACAGCTCACTGCGGCCTTGACCTTCCTCAGCTCAGGTGACCCTCCCACCTCAGCCTCCTGAGTAGCTGAGACCACAAGCGGGAACCACCATACCCAGCTAATTTTTATATGTTTTTTTGTAGAGATAGGGTCTTGCCATGTTGCCCAGGCTGACCTCAAACTCCTGGGCTCAAGTGATCCACCTGCTTCAGCCTCCCAAAGTGCTGGGATTACAGGCATGAGCCACTGTGCCCAGCCGGTTGTTTTTTCTAATAGTGGTAAGATAATGAATTTTTATTAATTCACCTACATTACTTTTTTCAATTTATTATCAAAGGCAAAGTAAGCAAAAAGACTAACAGTGACTAATATTACACAAAGTCTGTAGCCATATACTAGATCAAAAACCACCACATTTGCCCTTCCAAGTGCTAAATATATATCTACAATGAGAGCATATTTGTTGGCACAAATCAATCATTATACTTGAACGTAGATAAGATTTGTGTTGCTTTAGGTGACACAATTCAGAGATATAAAACTAAAAAATTAGGAAAAATTTTAAGGATTATTTGTTTTACAAAAATTAAGCCACAGTTTATAAAAAGTCTCCTATGTCATGAAGTGTCATTACATTTATAAAAATTCTTCTTACACATAAAAAACATTCAGGCCAGGTGAGGTGGTTCAGGCCTATAATTCCAGCACTTCGGGAAGCTGAGGTGGGCAGATCACCTGAGGTCAGGAGTTTAAGACAAGGCTGGCCAACATGGTGAAACCCCATCACTACTAAAAACACAAAAATTAGCTAGGCATGGTGATATGCACCTGCAGTCCCAGCTACTCAGGAGGCTGAGGCAGGAGAATCGCTTGAACCCAGGAGGTGGAGGATGCAATGAGCTGAGAACGCACAACTGCACTCCAGCCTGGATGACAGAGCGAGACTCCAACTCAAAACAAAACAAAAACAAACACATTTGGCAGAATACAGACTAGACAAAAGAAAACATAAAACTGGGGTCAGCCGCCATGGCTCACACCTGCAATCCCAGCACTTTGGGAGGCTGAGCTGGGCAGATCACCTATGGTCAGGAGAGAGACCAGCCTGGCCAACACAGTGGAACTCTGTCTCCACTAAAAATACAAAAATTAGCGGGATGTGGTTGTACACACCTGTAGTCCCAGCTACTCGGGAGGCTTAAGGCTGGAGAATCACTTGAACCACGGAGGCAGAGGTTGCATTGAGCTGAGATTACACCACTGCACTCCAGCCCGGGAGACAAAGCAAGACTCCAACTCAAAACACACAAAAAAACATAAAATTGGGTAAGCCTGTATGTAATTTTCGGTTTCAGTTGGACATGGTAGCATAGTCTAGGACTACTCGGGAGGATCACTTGAGCCCAGGAATTCTAGGCTGCAGTGAGCTATGATTGCACCACTGCATATCAGCTTGGGCAACAAAGCAACACCCCATACCTTTAAAAAAAAAACTGTTCAAATTACATGAACATGTGTGACAACCTTCCACTAATAATACAGTCCTGTTTGCTAAAAATATCTTTTCTATTTTCTGGAAAGGCTTCCCACCTTAAGAGTTTCGTAGTCTTGGCTGGGTGCAGTGGCTCACGCCTGTAATCCCAGCACTTTGGGAGGCTGAGGCGGGCAAATCACGAGATCAGGGGTTCGAGATCAGCCTGGCCAGTATGGTAAAACCCTGTCTCTACTCAAAATACAAAAAAAAATTAGCCAGGCATAGTGGCGCACGCCTGTAGTCCCAGCTACTTGGGAGGCTGAGGCAGGAGAATCGCTTGAGCCCAGGATGCAGAGGTTGCTGTGAGCCAAGATCATGCCATTGCACTCCAGCCTGGGTGACAGAGCAAGATGCCGTTTCAAAAAAAAAAAAAGAAAGAAAAAGAGTTTAGTCTTTTTCAACATTATAGATGGGAAGAAAGTCAGTGTCATTAGAATATAGTATGCCTTTAATTGCTTTAATTTCCCAGGGCTTAAAAAAAAAAAAAGAAGAATATAGTATGCTTTATTTCAGTGTTCTATAGGCAACAAACTGATAAATGTTCAAATACATCTCAGTCTATTACAGTCCATTAAAAGTAACTTTATCTACTAGATTCTAAATGTATAAACTTCCTTCAAATGATGGAAATTCTACTTACCTATTTGTTTTCCCACTGTATACTTCAGAAACCTTATTTTCACCAAGAAAATTATGT
>CAUYQU010071880.1:0-11212 GCA_963574635.1 Cheracebus regulus | reverse complement strand
GTTTTGCTACTTTCAGGCTTATTGGTATGATTTTTTTTTCTCCCTGAGCTGAAATGTAAGTGTTCCAAACTGGGGGAGAGACATGTAGAGAAAGTGATGTACTCTTAGAAAGGATTGGGGTGTTTATAAACTGTTTTTTTTGTTGTTGTTTTTTTTTGAGACAGAGTTTCGCTCTTCTTACCCAGGCTGGAGTACAATGGTGCGATCTAGGCTGACTGCAACCTCAGTCTCCCAGGTTCAAGTGATTCTCATACCTCATCCTCCCACGTAGCTGGGATTGCAGGTGCCTGATACCACGCCTGGCTAATTTTTGTATTTTTAGCAGAAATGGGGTTTCACCATATTGGCCAGGCTGTTCTTGAATTCCTGACCTCAGGTGATCCACCTGCCTCAGTCTCCCAAAGTACTGGGATTACAGGTATGAGCCACTGCACCTGGCCCAGGGTGTTTACTACCAATGAAGTTGTTTCCTCCATTAGATTTTAACTCCTGAGTGCAAGAACTGTGTCTTATTCACCTGTGTATCCCCACTGCGTAGGGGGGGTCCATGGTGGCTGTTCAATAAATGCTTACTGATTGATAAATAAGTCAGATATAACCAACATTGCAAAGTGTTACAGGTATAAAATTGCTGGTACAGGTAATAGCACTAGAGAAACTCAGAAGAAGAAATCATTGTGGGCCAGAATGGTCAGAAAATGTTCTACAGAGGAGGTAGAAATGTTTCATGGAAGAATCTGACTCTCTGGACTGAAATGGGATGGAATATGGACAGTGCAGACTTCCAAATCACTTAAACTCTAAGAGCCTCAGTTTCTCATTGATGTAAAAGTGTTTTTAAAATGGAGACAGTAAACCTACATCATAAGCAGAGTAAATGAGATAGTTATATAAAGTAATTAGCACAGAATGTGATACACACAAAAGAATTGTTTTCCTCTGCACTTTTGTCTCTCTTTTACTGACCTGTATAGCCATCCCATTGGATTTGAAAGCTTTCCTTAGTGTTCTAGAGCTCCTGGTGTCGTTTTCTTCATCGATTCAGGAGCTTTCCACCTACCAGAGGAGATACTCCTGAAGCCAGGGAAACTTTGTTCACTCTCTATGGATAAATGAGATAAATAAGCATACTAAATACTTTTTATTGTCTATCCCTGAGCACATATAACCATGTTGGGCATGGGGACTTTCACTAGGCAAAACATTTCCAAATTTATCTCCATTTCCACCTCATAGAACTTTATTATTAGAAGAGTTCTGGTAGGGCTCAGTGACTTACACCTATAATTTGAGCACTTTGGGAGGCCAAGATGGGAGAATTACTTGAGGCCATGACTTTGAGACCAGCCTGGGCAACATAGTGAGACCTGTCTCTACAATTAATAAATAAATTATCCAGGCATAGTGGCACATGCTTGAGGTCCCAGCTACTTTGGAGACTGAGGTGGGGAGGATTGCTTGAGCCCAGGAGATCAAAGCTGCAGTGGACCATGATCATGCCACTGCATTCCAGCCTGGGCGACAGAGAGAGACTCTGTTTAAAAAAAAAAAAAAAAAAAAGAGTTATCGGAGATAATATAGTATATAACTCTCATTTTACATATTTAAAAAACCCAAAACAAATTTAGCCTAAAGCAATTAAGTGATTAGTTATTGGCAGAACTGTGAAGTATGTTTGGATGTCTTTTGATGTCTTACCCAGTGCTCTTTCCAATTTATCAGGCTATTTTATACTTCTATATGTTGGACAGTCCCATTCACTTTTCACATTTCCATTAACATTGGCAACCCCGTTTTTTGGTGAAATTCAGAGACATCCTATATGGAACCTTTGGCTTATTTATAAAAGGACTAGGAAGATCAAGTGATTAATACAAGTTGAGAATCACTAATCTGAAAATCTGAAATGTTCCAAAAGCTGATGCTTTCTGAGTGCTGACATGAGGCTCAAAGGAAAAGCTCATTGGAGCATTTTGGATTTTGGACTTGGGATGTTCTATCAGTTCACTGTATTTACCATTTATCTAAGGAGTCCTGGTTCTATGAATAATTTTTTAGGCTGGGCACAGTGGCTCATGCCTGTGATCCCAGCACTTTGGGAGGCCAAGGTGGGCAAATCATTTGAGGTCAGGAATTTGAGACCAGCCTGGCCAACATCGTGAAACCCCATCTCTACAAAAATACAAAAATTAGCTGGGGATAGTGGTGCATGCCTGTAATCCCAGCTACTCAGGAGGTTGAGGCATAAGAATCGCTTGAACCTGGGAGACAGGCTGCAGTGAGCTGAGATCATGCCACTGCACTCCAGCCTGGGCGACAGAGCAAGACTCCACCTCAAAAAACAGTAATAATTTAAAAAACTGACCATATAGTAAAATGGAATTTTATGGCATACAGTTAATTTTAATACATATTTAGAGTCACATCACCATCACCACAAATAGGATATAGAACAGTTCCATCCCCACAAAAAGTTTTTTTGATTTTTTTTTTTTAGTTTTATCTTTTTGAGGATGTCATAAAAATGGAATAACACATTCTGTGAACTATGAAATCATCAAGGAATAGAGATACGTTTTCTGGTAGTTTTTTAAACTGTACACAACACACACACACACACACACACACACACTCTCTCTCTCTTCAATCTTCTGAAATGACGGAAAGCAATGACACCCTGATATCAGGGTATGTGTATGTGCATATATGTCTCTGTGTACTAAAACACAGCTACATACACATCTCTATTTTCTGTATCTATCCATTTACATATATGTTAAAAACATGACATCATACCGATACCTCCAGTTCCAATCCAACCCCACAGAACTCATTCTGGCCTAACCCTTTTCTTTATTTATAGCTTTTTTTTTTTTTTTTTTTTTTTAGAAAGAGTCTTGCACTGTCGTCCAGGCTGGAATGCAATGGCGAGATATTGGCTCATTGCAACCTCCACCTCCTGGGTTCAAGTGATTCTCCTGCCTCAGCCTCCTGAGTAGCTGGGATTACAGGCAGCCGCCACCACGCCCAGCTAATTTTTTTGTATTTTTATTAGAGATGGGGTTTCACTATGTTGGTCAGGCTGGTCTAGAACTTCTGACCTCGTGATCCACCCTCCTTGGCCTCCCAAAGTGCTGGGATTATAGGTGTGAGTCATCGCGTCCAGCCTTATTTATAACTTCTTTCTCCTACATGATAAACCTGATTCTCATTATTGAATATATTTAGTTATTTGTTCAATCTTAGTATATACATAAAAGCAGTTTAAGAATGCTAACCTGTACCAATGTAAGGAATAAATTTGCTAATTAGAGTACAGCATTTGTGTACAATCTTTCATCTTTAACCTTCTAGAGTATAGTCAAAATACTGTTTTCCAAAGTTTCTTCTATTACTTCTTTTCCATCCACGTCAGTGTGATAATATTATTCATTTGTAATAAAGTTAGGTTCATTTTTTACCTTTTTATTCCATGTTGAATTTGCCTCACAACCTGATTGATTTTTTAAATTCTTTATTTTTGTGTATGTTAAATAATACCAGGGTATTATTTGGTATACCTATTCTCTCTCTTTTTTTTTTTTTTTTGAGACTTAGTCTAGCTCTGTTGCCCATGCTTGAGTGCAGTGGCACAATCTCAGCTCACTGCAACCTCCACCTTCTGGGTTCAAATGATCCTCCTGCCTCAGCCTCCCAAGTAGCTGGGATTACAGGCATGTGCCACCACACCCAGCTAATTTTTTAGTACAGAGGGGTTTTCACCATGTTGGCCAGGCTGGTCTTGAACTCATGGCCTCCAGTGATCCACCTACCTCAGTCTCTCAAAGTGTTGGGATTACAGGTGTGAGCCGCTGTGCCCAGCCTACTTATTCTCTTATTCTAAGAGTCAGACAACCAAGTATTCGCTGGGAAGAATCATTCCCTCCTCCGTCTCTGCTACCCTATTCCATCCCCCATTCTTTCCACCTACCCACTGTAGGTAAAGAATTTTATTAATATCTGGTTTATACTTCCTGCATTCCTTTTGCACAAATAAGCAGATAAATGAATATTTTATTACATATCTCAGCCTCCCAAGTAGCTGGAATTACAGACACATGCCACCATGCCCAGATAATTTTTTTATTTTTAATAGAGACTTTATTACATAAAATGATAATACTGTATTAGTTTCCTAGAGCTGCCATAGCAAAATACTACAAACTGGGTTGGTTAAACAACAGAAATTTATTGTCTCACATTCTGGCAGCTGGAAGTTCAAGATCAAGTTGTTGACAGGTTTGGTTTCTTCTGAGGCCTCTCTTTGGCTTGGAGATGATTGACTTCGCACTGTGTCCTCACACAGTCTTTCCTCTGTGCACATGTTCTTGATATCTCTCTGTGTGTTCAAATTTCCTCTTCTTTGGCTAGAAATACAGAGTAAGAAAAAGGTTAAAAACAAAACAAACAACAAAACAAAAACAAATTTTCTCTTCTTATAAGAACACCAGTCAAATTGAATTAGGACCCATCCTAATGGCCTCATTTTAATTTAATCACCTCTGTAAACTCTGTATCTCCAAGTAGAGTCACATTCTGAGGTACTGGGTATTAGGACTTCAATATATACATTTTGTCAGGAGGGACAAAATTTGGGTTATGACACATACTGTAGACACTCTTTTGCACTTTGCTTTTTTCACTGATGGAAATCACTCCATATCAGTTAATAGGGATCATCCTGATTCTATTTTACAGCTGCATAGTACCCCCTGTGTGGCTGGATCTTGGTTTATGCACCCACTCTCCTGTGTATACATATTTAGGTTGTTTCTCATATTTTACATATACAAACAATGCTGCAATGAATAACTGTGTGCATATGTATTTTCATATTGTTGGAGATCCTTACATGTAGGATTGCTGGATCACAAGGGAAGTGCATCAGAATAGACAAATTCATAGACAAAAAATAGATTAGTGGTTGCATAGTGGTGGGGCAGGGATGGGAAATGACTACTGAAATGACTACTGATGTGTATAAGGTTTCTTGGCTGGGCGCAGTAGCTCACGCCTGTAATCCCAGCACTCTGGGAGGCCCAGACGGGTGGATCACAAGGTCAGGAGTTCGAGACCAGCCTGGCTAACATGGTGAAACCCTGCCCCTACTAAAGACACAAAAAATTAGCCGGATGTGGTGGTGGGTGCTTGTAATCCCAGCTATCCAGAAAGCTGAGGCAGGAAAATCACTTGAACCCAGGAGGCAGAGGTTGCAGTTAGCCAAGATCACGCCAATGAACTCCAGCCTGGGTGACAGTGAGACTCCATCTCAAAATAAAATAAAATAAAAGGCACAGTAAGTGCATTCGTTTTGTTGGATATTGCCAAATCTTCCTCCAAAGGGCTTGTACTAATTTGCATCCCTGCCAGCAATGTGTAAGAGAATCTGTTTTCCACGGTCTCACCAAAAGAATGTGGCATCATACTTTTTAATTTCACCAATCTGATAGGTAACAAATGGTATCTCAGTGTTGTTTTGTTTTACTAATTATGCGTTTCAACATTTTTTCATGTTTGAACATTTTTATGTCTGTGTGTGTGTGTGTGTGAGAGAGAGAGAGAGAAAGAGAGAGAGAGAGACAGAGACAGAGACAGAGAGAGAAATCTGTAAATTTGTCAGGTCATTTCCCATTTTTCTTTTTCCCTTTTTTAGGGTTTTGTTCCTTTGCCATTCAATTTTTAATACAACTTTGTATACTAGTAATATTAGCCCTTTGTGGTAAACATTGTAAATATTTTTACCCACCATATCAGTTGCCTTATAACTTTATGGAATACTTTTTTCTGGCCATGAAAATTTTCAAAAAAAAAAAGTAAAATTTATCAATCTTTATTGCTCTGGATTTTTTTGCTTTTTTTTTTTTTTTTTACATTTGGCAGACAAACCAGCCCCCTAAAACAATTGCAAAAGGGGAAAATCTAAGCTAGAGTTTTCTTCTCTGTCAAATGGAGACCAATTCCTGTGCCTCAC
Source organism: Cheracebus regulus (assembly GCA_963574635.1). NCBI lineage: Eukaryota > Metazoa > Chordata > Mammalia > Primates > Pitheciidae > Cheracebus > Cheracebus regulus. Next base: position 5,202 of record CAUYQU010071880.1, on the reverse strand, counting down.
AAAGTTGTGACAGCTTAAAACTGGCTATAAGTTGCTTAGCAAGGTGGCTGGCACAAAATGAATGCTAAATAAACCTACTACAGATTGGAGGATTTGGATCAACCAGAACAGAGGTCCTAGAAACTGCCAACACTCCACCACTTTTTGACCTACAGAAACAGCAACTTCACATGGCACAACCTAACTTCTAGACACTTCTAGAAAGCTGTCAAGGTTTCAGGGGCTCAATGCCAGCCTGGGGGTGGGGGGGGGGGTGGCAGGGCACTCGGAGACCCAGTGAGGCCCCTGGGCCACGAACACCCATCCTAATCCTAGCAGGGTGTCTAGAGTCCATTATTGCTCTGGATGTATCATAGTTAGGAACCCTTTCCCTACTTTGAAGTTAAAGAGGAATTTACCCATGTCTTCTCCTAGTACGTGATTTCACCACTTAACATTTAGAGCTCTATTTGCAGTTTAAGTTTATTTATTTATTTATTTATTGCCAAAGGGGTAGGGGAGACAAAGTCTTGCTCTGTCACCCAGGCTGGAGTGCAGTGGCATGATCTTGATTCACTGCAACCTCCGACTCCTGGGTTCAAGAGATTCTCCTGCCTCAGCCTCCCAAGTAGCTAGGACTACAGGCATCTACCACCATGCACAGCTAATTTTCATATTTTTAGTAGAGACAGGGTTTCACTATGTTGGCCAGGCTGGTCTTGAACGCCTGACCTCATGATGCCCCTGCCTCAGCCTCCCAAAGTGTTGGGATTACAGGTGTGAGCCATGGTGCCCCACCTACAGCTTATTCTTATGTGTGCCAGTAGGTATATGTCTAATTTTCTTTTCCAAATGGCTATCCAGTTGTCCCAAGACCATGAAGTAAAAAGCTCACCCTTTGCCTTTTTCCTCCTGAAGCGATGCAGTTTGCAGACTCCCTCTTTAAATTATCTGTATTTTTAATTTACTTCCCTGTTCTGATCTGAATATGTTTCAGAATTTTTAGACTTAGTGAGTGCTTAGTCTTTCTTAAAGTGATTTTAGACCAAATTTTGGCCCTGTCATTAGGTCCTCTCTTCTCTCTTCCCACAGTTTTTTTCCAAATATTTGCTCAACCATAAAGACTAACGGCAGGGCAAGGGTGTGGCAGGAACATGGCAAATTACATGCCAAAATCTGGTGCTTTTTCTTTTCATACAGCTGTTTTGAAGTATTGGCCTTCTATAATTTCAAGTTATGCTGAGGGCATGACCTTGAGTAGATTTATTTTACTCTTCTTATGTATTTTTTCAAAAAAATTTGCATTAGGAGAAAATATTGTGAAACCAGTAACTAGCTGGATGGCCATCACTGTCTGAAGCTATCTCAGTCCATTTATATTTTATGTAATTATTGATATGGTTAGATTTAAGTGTATCATCTTTGCTATTTGCTTTATGAAACATTTTTACTGAGATATAATTCCTGCCACATAAAATTCACTGTTTTAAAGTGTACACTTCAGTGGTTTTTAGTATATTCACTATATTGTACAAACATCACCAGTATCTCATTCCAGAACATTTCCATCACCCCAAAAAGAAGTCCCCTACCTATCAGCAGTTAGCTCCCATTTCTCTCTCATCCCATCCCTGGCAACCATTAATCTACTTTCTGTCTCTATGGGCTCACCTATTCTGGACATTTTATATAAATGGAATCATACAATATATGGCCTTTGTGTCTGGATCCCTTCACTTAGTATAATTTTTTTTTAGGTTCATCTATGCTGTAGCATGTAACAATACCTCATTCCTTTTTGTTTTGTTTTCTTTTTTTTGTTTGTTTGAGACAGAGTCTCGCTCTGTCACCCAAGCTGGAGTGCAGTGACATGATCGCGGCTCACTGCAACCTCCGCCTCCTGGGATCAAGCAATTCTCCTTCCTCAGCCTCCTGAGTAGCTGGGACTACAGGCACATGCCAACAGGCCCGGCTAATTTTTTTTTTTTTTTTTTTTTGAGATGAAGTATCACTCTTGTTCCCCAGGCTGGAGTGCAATGGCACAATCTTGGCTCACTGAAACCTCTGCCTCCCAGGTTCAAGTGATTCTCCTGCCTCAATCTCCTGAGTAGCTGGGATTACAGGCACCTGCCACCATGCCTGGCTAATTTTTGTATTTTTGGTAGAGATGGGGTTTCATCATGTTGGCCAGGCTGGTCTCGAACTCCTGACCTCAGGTGATCTGCCCACTTTGGCCTCCCAAAGTGCTGGGATTACAAGTGTGAGCCACTGCAGCTGACCGTATTTTTGTATTTTATTAGAGACAAGTTTCAGCATGTTGACCAGGCTGGTCTCAAACTCCTGACCTCAAACGATCCACTGGCCTCAGCCTCCCAAAGTGCTGAGATTACAGGTGTGAGCCGCCATGCCCAGCTACAATACTTCATTTGTTTTAATGGCTAAATAATATTCCATTGTATGAATGCACCATATTTTACTTATCCATTCATCACTGATGGACATTTAGGTTGTTCCCATTTTAACATAAATAATATGGCTGTGAACATGGGTATATACTTAGGAGTGGAATTGCTGAGTCATCAGGTAATTCTATATTTAATCTTTTTTAGGGATTGCCACAGTAGCTGCACAATTTTACATTCTCACCAGCAATGTGTACATATTCCACTTTATCCACATCCGTGTCAACACTTGTTAGTATCCTTTATTATTATTATTATTTTATAGCCATCCTAGCGGATATGAAGTTGTATCTCATTGTGGTTTGGATTTGCACTTCCCTAAAGACCAATGATGTTGAGCATCTTTTCATGAGCGTATTGCTCATTTGTATTCCTTAATGGGAGAAACATCTATTTGAATCCTTTGTCCAATCCAAAAAATTGAAACATTTGCCTTTTTATTGTTGAGTTGTAGGAGTTCTTTATGTATTCTGGATACTAAACTTTTATCAGATATATGATTTATAAATATTCTCTCCCATTCCATGGGCTTTCTTTTCACTTTCTGATAATATCATTTGAAGCATACAAAGTTTTACATTTTGATGAAGTCCAGTTTATCTATTTTTCTTTGATAGCTTCTGCTTTTGGAGTCATATATAAGAAACCATTGTCTAATGTAAGATCATGCAGATTTTCATTTGTTTTCTTCCATAAGTTTTATAGTTTTAACTTTCACATTTAGGTCTTTGATCCACTTTAATTTTTGTATATGGTGTGAGGTAGGGGTCCAAATTCATTCTTTTGCATGTGGATGTCCAGTTGCCCAGGACCATTTTCTGAAGAGACTATTCTTTCCCCATTCAATGGTCCTAGCACTCTTGCTAAAAATCAGTTGACTATGGATCTATGGTTGATTGCTAGACTTTCAATCTTTAAAAAACATTTTTTTGAGACAGAGTCTCACTCTGTTGTCCAGGCTGGAGTACAGTGGTGTCATCATAGCTCACTGCAGCCTGGAACTCCTGGGCTAATGCAATCTTCTCTCCTTGGCCTCCCAAAGTGCTGGGATTACAGGTATGAGCCACTGTGCCCAGCCTCAAATATTTCTTTACCACTTTATGTATAATTTAAGAATCTTACAACAGAATATTCCACTCCCGCCTCCTGCTTTTTGTATGTTTGTCATATCTTTTACTTTATGTAAGTTACAAATCCCACAGTACATTTTCCCCCCCCCGTCAATTATTTTTAAAGAAATTAAGCTGTGGCTGGGCGTGGTGACTCACGCCTGTAATCCTAGCACTTTGGGAGGCTGAGGTGTGCAGACTGCCTCAGCTCAGGAGTTTGAGACCAGTTTGGGCAACACAGTGAAACCCTGTCTCTACTAAAATACAAAAAAAAAAAAAAAAAATTGGCCAGGCCTGGCAGTGTGCACCAGTAGTCCCAGCTACTACTAGGAGGCTGAGGCAGGAGAACTGCTTGAACCTGGGAGGCGGAGGTTGCAGTGAGCTGAGATCGCACCACTGCACTCCAGCCTGGGCAACAGAGTGAGACTCCATCTCCCAAATAATAATAATAAATAAATAAAATAAAGAAAGAAATTAAGCTATGAGAGAAAATGTTTATATTTATAAACATGTTTACCATTTCTGATGCTATTAATTCATATTATAGTTCCAAGTTCTCGTTTAGTATCATCTGGTTATCATTTTCATTCCACTTGAATAACTTCCTCTAATATTTCTTTTTTTTTTCTTTTTTTCCTTTTTTGATTCAAGGTTTTGCTCTGTCACCAAGCTGGAATGCAACAGTGTGATCTTGGCTCACTGCAACCTCTGTCTCCCAGGTTCAAGCTATCTTCCCACCTCAGCCTCTTGAGTAGCTAGGACTACAGGCCTGTATCACCATGCCTAGCGAATTTTTTGTAGAGATGAAGTCTCACTATATTGCCCAGGCTGGTCTCAAACTCCTGGACTCAAGCAATCCTTTTGCTTTAGCCTCCCAAAGTGCTTTGATTACAGGCATGAGCCACCGTGCCCAGCCTCCTTTAATATTTCTTCTACTACAAGTCTATTGGCAACAAATTATCTCAGCTTTTGTCTGCAAGTGTCTTTATTCCACCTTAATTTTGAATTTTTTTTTTTTTTTTTTAGTTTTTGAGACAGGTCTGTCACCCACACTAGAGTGCAGTGGCACAAACGTGGCTCACTGAAGCCTTAACAACCTACTGGGCTCAAGTGATCCTCCCACCTTGGCCTCCAGAATAGCTAGGACTACAGGTGCGCACCACCACATTTTTTTGTTTTGTTTAGTAGAGATGTAGAGATGGCAATCTTGCTATGTTGCTCAGGCTGGTTTTGAACTCTTGGCCTCAAGCCATCTTCCCACCTTGGCCTCTCAAAGTGCTGGGATTATCGGCGTGAGCCACCATGCCCAGCCTTGAAGAATATTTTCATTCTACATAGAATTCTTGGTTACTTTTTTCTTTCTGCACTTAAAATGTAATTCAATTATTTTATGGCTTATATTGTTTATGATGAGAAATCAGTAGTAATTCTTGTCATCATTTCCTTGTATATAATATGTCTAAAGATTTTCTTATTTTTGCTTTTCAGAAATTTGATTATCACAGTTTGAATTACTTTAGCTAGATAGAAAGTCTAGAAATTGGGTAGACTGATTCCTTTATTCTTTCTTCTAAATTGTTTTAGCTATTCTAGTTTCCTTTGCCTTTCTATATGGATTTTAGAATAAGCTTGTCAATCTCTAAAAAAAAAAA
>CAUYQU010071879.1:0-15477 GCA_963574635.1 Cheracebus regulus | reverse complement strand
ATTTTCTTCCCTTATTCCTTCCTGTCTCTGTTGTTAAGTACAATTGATGGCATAAAAGAGGTTTTTAATACCTTTTTAAGATTGCATTCCAGCCTGGGCAATAGAGCAAGAATTCTGTTCTCTCTCCCACTTTTTCTTTCTTCTTTTTTCCTCTCATTTAAAAAAAAAAAAAAGAATCTAGGAAAAGAGCAAACTAAATCCAAAGTAAATAGAAAGAGGGAAATAATAAAGATAAGAAATTAATTATATAGAAAAATTTAAAAACAAGTCAGTTCTGTGTAAAAGCTAATCAAATTGATAAATACCTGACAAGACTGATCAAAAATAAAGCCCAGAAATTATTGATATCAGGAATGAAAGAAAAGTTATTATAAAAAGTCCTAAAGACATTAAAAGAATAATAAGAAAATTTTACTAACAATTTCATGCCTATAAAATTGACAAGTTATATGAAATGAACTATTTTCTTTAAAAACACAGCTTATAAAAATTGATGAAAAAATATAAAAATCTAAATAGCCCAATATACAACAAAGAAGCTGAATATGAGTCCATAATAAAAAACCTTCCCACAAGGAAAACTCCATGTCCAGATGGTTTTGCTGATGAATTCTATCAAACATTTAAGGAAGAAATAATAACACTCTTAAACAAACTCAGAAAATCAAAGAGAAGAGAACACTTTGCAACTCATTTTATAATGCCAGGATTAACTCTGATACTAGCCTGGCAAAGATATTATAAGAAAATAAAATCACAGGCCAATATCCCTCATGAGTACAGCTGCCAAAATTATCAACAAAATATTAGTAAATTAAATCTAGGAATACATAAAAAATACATTCTAGGCCAGGCGCAGTGACTCACACCTGTAATCTCAGCACTTTGGAAGGCCAAGGTGGGTGGATCATGCGGTCAGGAGTTCGAGACCAGCCTGGCCAAGATGGTGAAACCTCATCTCTACTAAAAACACAAAAAAATTAGCCAGGCGTGGCGGCACGTGCCTATAGTCCCAGCTACTCAGGAGGCTGAGTCAGGTGAATCACCTGAACCCAGGAGGCAAAGGTTGTAGTGAGCCGAGATCACACCACTGCACTCCAGCCTGGGTGACAGAGTGAGACTCCATCTCAAAAAAAAAAAAAAAAATACATTCTATATTATGACCAAGTGAAGTTTATCTCAGCAATGAAAAGTTCATTCAATATTCAAATAGCAAACAATTCAATGTAATTCACCATGCTAACGTTGAGATAAATCATCATAATAAATACACAAAAATCATTTGATAAGTAAAACACTCAGAAAACTACTAGAAGGGAAATATGTCATTTGATAATAATGTCTAAGAAAAACATACAACTAATATTATACTAATTTTTAATCTATGAAACAGCTTATCCCTATGATCGGAAACAAACCAGTGATTCTCACTCTCACCAATCCTATTAAACATAGGACTAGATATCTCAGTACAATAAAACAAGGTAAAGAAATAAAAAGCATAGAAAATGGAAGGAATGAAATAGTATTTATAGGTAACCACATTGTCTACACTAAAGATCAAAAGCATCTTTAAAAAACAAAAAACTACTAGCATTAATGATATGGTTTGGATATTTGTCCCCTCCAAATCTTATGTTGAAATGTAATCTGAAGTACTGGAGAGCGGGCCTGGTGAGAGGCATTTGGAGCCTGGAGGCAGATCCCTCATGGATGGTTTAGCGCCATCCCCTTGGTGATGAGTAAGTTCTCACTGAGTTCATGCCAGAGATGATTGTTGGAAAGTGTATGGCACCTCCCCCACCGTCTTGCTTTCTACATGCCTGCTCCTCCTTCACCTTCTGCCATGATTGTAAGCTTCCTGGGGCCCTTGCAAGAAGCCAAGCAGATGCTGATGCCTGCTTGTACAGCCTGCAGAACTGAGTCAACTAAAACTCTTCTCTTTATAAATTAACTTGGTCTCATCCAGGCACGGTGGCTCACACCTGTAAGCCCAGCACTTTGGGAGGCCAAGGCAGGTGGAACACTTGAGGTCAGGAGTTCAAAAACAGCCTGGCCAACATAAGGAAACTTGTCTCTACTAAAAACACAAAAAAATTAGTGAGCCATAGTGGCGAGCGCATATAATCCCAGCTACTCAGGAGACTGAGGAGAATCACTTGAACCCCGGAGGCGGAGGTTGCAGTGAGCCGAGATCGCATCACTGCACTCCAGCCTGGGTCACAGAGCGAGACTCTGTCTCAAAAAAAAACAATTATTTGGTCTCAGGCATTCCTTTATAGTAACGCAAAAACAGACTAATACAATTAATAAGTGAATTTAGTAGGACTGCAGGACACAAGGTCAATATACAAAAATTAATTGTATTTATACTAGCAACAAATAATCAGAAAATTAGATTTTGAAATATTTATAATAACAAGAAAAAACTTACACTGAGGAATTAATTTTGACAAGAAGGAGATTCTTTACACTGAAAACACAACTCAGCTGAGAGAAATTAAGGAAAACAGAAATACATGGAGAGATATACCATCTTTAAATGAATCTATAGATTCAGCACAAATCCTATCAAAATCCTAACCAGATATTTTTTGTAGAAATTCACAAAGTAATTATAAATGTATTTGAGGCCAGGAGTGGTGGCTCACACCAGTAATCCCAGCGCTTTGGGAGGCTGAGGTGGGTGGATCACTTGAGGCCAGGAGTTCGAGAACAGCCTGGGCAACATGGTGAGACCCCTTCTGTACAAAAAATTAGCCAGGTATGATGCCAATGCATGTAATCCCAGCTACTCAGGAGGCTGAGGCATGAGAACCTCTTGAACCCAGGAGGCCAGGGTTGCAGAGAGCTGAGATCGCACCACTGTGCTTCAGCCTGGGAGACAGAGCAAGACTCCATCTCAAAAAATAATAATAATAATAGTAATAAATAAATAAATAAAATGTATTTGAAATTCAAAAGGGTTTAGAGTAACCAAAACAATCTTTAAAAGAAAAAGTAAAAAGAAAGAAAAGATATATTGCCTAATTTTAAAACTTACTATCACCCTACAGTCATTAAGACAAACATGACAAAATAATTCAATGGGGAAAGAATTGTTTTTTCAATGAATTGTGCTGGATCAAACATTCATTGCATGGAAAAAAGAAACAAAACTCAGCTTCTACGTCACATCATACACAAAAATTTACTTGAAATGAATCATAAACCTAAACATAAAAGTAAATTCCTGTGCTTCTAGGAGAAAATATAGAATACCTTCACAACTCTGAGGTAGGCAAAAATGTCTTAGACGAGACAAAAAAGCATTAGTCACAATTTAAAAAAACATTAATCACAATTTAAAATGAGTCACAATTTAAAATTAACCAATTGGACTAAAATAAAATGTAAAATATCAGCTCTTCAAAAGATCCTGGAAAGAAATTGAAAAGGCAAGCCCCAGACTGGATAAAAATATCTGAAAAATATCTTGAATAAAGAGTATACAAGGGGGTTGGGTCCAGTGGCTCACGCCTGTAATCCTAGCACTTTGGGACGCCGAGGTGAGAGGATTGTTTGAGGACAGAAGTTTGAGACCAGCCTGGGCAACATAGTAAGACACCATCTTTACAAAAAAATTAAAGAAACAAATGAAAAAATAAAGTGCCACAGAACTGTATGCTTAAAAATGGGTGAATAGTAAAAGTTATGTTATAGATATTTAACTACAATAGAAAAGGCAAACAGAGGAAGAAAAAGAGATGACTGGTTTTGTTCACCACTATATGCGCAAGGCAGTACCTGGAACGTGGTAGGTACTTTAATCACTCAATTGAATAAATATAAGTTGTAGTCAATCTTACGACTTTAGTTAATCTGTCTGTCTGCTTCTGGCCTTTATATGTATCTCCCTCTGACTAGAAGAGTGGTTCTCAAAGTCTGTAGACCCCTAGCAAGTCCGTAAGATCAAAAAGACGTGCATAATACTAAGATACTTGCTTTTTTCACCGTGTGCTTTGCTGATATTGGCACCAGTGATGCAACAGCAGCGGTAGGTAAAGTTCTTTGTGCCACAGCATGAATCAAAGCTGTGACACCAAGCTGTACTTGAAGTTTTTGTATTCTTCACTGTCATGTAATGGCAGGGTTGTTTTCTTTTTTAATGCCAGTTTTACTTAAGAATGTCTTTGCTGATTGTAGGCTAGCTACCAAAGAAAAAGAAAAATGAATATCTTTGCTGAAGGACTACAAATGATTAGTTTTACTAAATCTTGACCCTTGAATACGTATCTTTTTAACATTCTGTGTGACAAAATTGGAAATATGCATAAAGAACTTATGCTGTATAACAAATCCAATGAAAGCACCAGGATGGGGATCATTACTGTGGAGACTGGCATTGTAAGATGAACGAAGTGTTTTTCTCATGGAATAAAATAAAATATGGTTATTTTGACTTGGGTGTTTGGCAAATATTTTGTTAAGACTTTTCTTTAAAATGAACAAATTAGCTCTTCAAAACAACTGAGAGTATCTGTTGCCAATGGTAAAACTCAAGTGTTCCAGTAAAAATTAGAATTTTTGAAAACTTATATTCACTACCGTGAGCTTAACAATGTCCAGTACTTAAAAACTCTTCTGATAAGATTGGTGGTAATGTTTATATATGTGATTTTTTTATTATTCAATGCAACATGTCAACATTAGGAAGATCTGCAAAAGTCAAAGGTCCACAATTTCCCAATACTCAATGCATAATGTTGCAAAATTACCCATAAGTAAAAAATCCATTCAAAGTGCAAGGTAGATCAATGGATTGCAATGTAACAGCATACTTAATTGATATGTTTCAGAGCTACAAACCTTTAAAAAAAAACTGCCACTTGTCCAGTTCTGATATAATATCAAAAAAAGAATTTCCACAATTATCTGAAGAGGCTTTTATTTTTCAACTATATATATCTGTGAGGCTAGATTTTCTTACATTTCCACAAAAACAACATATAATAAATTGAATGTAGATGCAGATAGCAGAATTCTGCTGTCTTTTATCAAACTTAGACATTAAAGATATTTGCAAAAATATAAAGTAATACCACTCTTTTAATTATTTACTTGTTTGATAAAATATAATTATTTTTACAAAAATGTTATTTATGTTAATATGCAAGGGGTGTATTGTTTTATTTTTAAATGCAATAAAAAATATTTTTTAATTTTTAAATTTTGCTTTTGAAATAAACAACTACAGATAGACATAACTCAATAAGCAAAAAATCTTTGGAGTCCTCGACTACTTTTTTTTTAAATTATGATAAAACATACATAACATAAAATTTACTCTTTTAACCATTTTTAAGTGTACAGTTCAATGGTATGATGTTCATTCACAATGTTTTGCCACCTCTTTTATTAGTAAATTAAATGTGACTATGTTGCAGAATCTACTGGATTGAAAAAACACACACAAATATTCCCTCTTTGGTCTGCATTCCTACCCCCTGAACCTGCCAAGATCAAAAGTTCCTTATAGAATTCTTCATGGATTATCCACTTCCAGAACTTTTAAATCATCTCAAGTTGAAACTCTACACCCATTAAGCAATAACTCCCCATTTCTCCCTCCTTCCAGCCTCTGGCAACCTCTATTCTACTTTCTGTCTCTATCCATTTTACTCATATAAGTAAAATCACACAATATTTATTGTGCCTCATGTAAGGTACAATATAAGTGTCCTCGTATAAGTGGAATCATACAATATTTGTCCTTTTGTGGCTGGCTTATTTGGCTTAGCATAATGTTTTCAAGGTTCATCCATTGTTGTCACCAAGTATCAGGATTTCATTCCTTTTAAAGGTTGGAAATATTCCATTGCATGTATATGCTCCATTTTGTTGATCCATTGATCTGTTGTTGGATATTTTTGTGATTAATATTTGTGAATATTGATGTATGGTATCTATTTGAGTTTGTACTCTCAATTCTTTGGAATATATACCTACAAGTGGAATTGCTGGGTTACATAATACCACTCTTTTAATATAATAATTCTGTGTTTCCCTTTTTTTTCTTGTTTTTTTTTTTGTTTTTTGTTTTTTTTTTTTGAGAAAGAGTCCCACTTTGTTGCTCAGGCTGGAATGCAATGGTGTGATCTTGGTTTACTGTAACCTCTGCCTCCTGCACTCAGGCAATTCTTCTGCCTCAGCCTCCCAAGTAGCTGAGATTAGAGGTGTGTACCACCATGCCCGGATAATTTTGTATTTTTAGTAGAGACAGGGTTTCACCATGTTGGCCAGGCTGGTCTCAAACTCCTGACCTCAAGTGATCTGCTCCCCTCGACCTTCCAAAGTGCTAGGATTACAAGCATGAGCCACCATGCCCAGCAGTGTTTCACTATTTGAGATCCTTAACAACTCTCAAGAGTGCAAAAGGGTCTGAGATCAAAAACAAAACAAAATTCCAAGTTGATGACTGCTAGTCTAGAATACCCCAGTTTTGCCTGGATAATTCCTGCTTGTTGTTCAAGACAAAGGTAGTCATCATCTATTAAGAAAAACATCAGGTCCAGCTCCCAGGCTGTGTTATGAGGCCCTCCTACATGTAGCCTATGCGTGTCCCCATCTTTGTTTTCAGTACACTGCGTTTAACCATCTGTCACTTCCTTTCTTTCCCTCTCTAAACTGTTAAGTATTTTGAGGGCAGGATTCAGATATCTTCCATTTGGGTGTATGTCCAATGTCCAGAACATAATAGTGCATGAGAAATATTTGTGACATGTTTTTGAAATAAATTAAACATGATTATTTGAAATGGTCTATAGAAGGATTAATAAATATTTACTTGTATATCATCTCTTAATGTCTATTAACTGCTGCCTAGAGCACTGGGTTGAGGATTCTGAGGAGATGTAGAGGCTTAGCAAAAGGGAGTTCAGGGACGAATTAGCAATAAAAATGGGGTATAAAAAGATATATTCCTAGACTGGATACTAAGTACTCTTGCAGGTCTAATAGTCCATGTAAGGAAATGCAATTATTTTGGTCTTCAAATTTCATCCTTAATACTTTAGTATGAAAATATGATACCTCTTTTATTAGTAAAGTAAATGTGACTATGTTGCAGAATCTACTGGATAAAACACACACACACACACACACACACACACACACACACACACACACACACAAATATTCCCTCTTTGGTCTGCATTCCTACCTCCTGAACCTGCCAAGATCAAAAGTTCCTTATAGAATTCTTCATGGATTTTACAAATACATCAGTGCAATTTTATTTTAATATAAGGCTGTTAGATTTTAAATGACTCACATTGCTTTCGTCTGGGGACTCATTTCTTATCTGAGTAGCATTCAGAGACAAATATATACAGCCCACATATTCATTTTATTTCTAGCTTCATGTCTTTGGTTTTATTTATAAAAAGCTATGCATTGTTCAAAACTGAAAACCATTTAAATATATATCATTACATTATTTCTCCAATCTTCCTTTTACAAATGGACAGCTATTAGAGTTAAAGAAATTACTGGCTAGGCTAAAGAAAATTAATGAAGCCTCAGAAGAAAGACTATCAAGATACATTTGAATGGGGAGTGTGGAATTGGTACAGCCTCCATTGCAGATAAAACAGGGAGACATCTATAAATGAAGTGCAAGTATGTTATTATTCATGTGGGTGACATAATATGTTGGTATATCAGACTGTTAATTTACCAAACGATTGATCCACAGGTGTTGAAAGTGGACTGGAGATGTTGCTCCCAGAGAGATCCTTTCATTTGTGCTGTTTAGATTTGTTCAAAAGATTACATGGCCTCAGAGAGTGAGCTATGTACTTATCTTAAACTCACCCTGAAAGGTGGTAGAAACAATAAATGAAGAATTGATAATTTTATTAAAATCTACATGATACAACCTTCATAGAGGAAGAGAAAAAGAATTCAAATTCCTTGAGGATAGGAAAAGGGAACTAGGAATACTTTTTTCATATGCATATACATTGAGAAGAGATAAAGAATGAATATGATGGAAAACAATTTTGCAACGAAGGCACAAAAAAATATTACCTTGAATTTTATAACACTTTTTGCTTTTTAAAAACATGCTCACATCCCACTATTTCATTTTATCCTCCCAAGAAATCTGTGAGGTAGGTAAGGCAGGTTTCATTATCTCCGAGATTTATCTAACACTCTTACCACTACTGTTTTATGATAGGGTTCATGGATCCAGAGAGAAGTATTACTTGTATTATGGCTATATCTGGTGACTCACAAGAATTGGAGAAATGAATTAAGCAGGATGTATTACGAAGGCCAGGAACAGTCCTTCTTACCTTGGGATACAGATTTCCCTTATAAATATTTTACCAGATAAATTAGTAATAAACACATGTTTTTTACTATATTGAAATGAGGATTTCCAGACAAACCACTTTTGACCTTGCCAGGATAGGGGATAAGTCTAAGAGGTGACCCAATGACTATGTGCCACCAAAGCTCTGGCCTGTCATTTCCTTAGCCCCTTCTTGACTGTTTCTTATATTTAACCCTCTCTCTGTCCTCTAGAAGATCAAGAATCAAAAGGGGAGGATAGGAACAGCTTAGGTGGAACAATGAAATTATTAGAAATTGCCCTGTGTAGACAAAGTTTGTGTTTCTATTTAATTTAAAACTAATATATGTATTATTTATTTCATGCCTTACTAGAAATAGAAATAAAAAATATTTACTGAATGCTAATAATGGACCAAGCAGAGAAAAGAGGTTTGCACATAAAAATACTAACTTAATCTCAATGTCTGCTCCACCATTAAAGTGAAGAGAAACATTGCTCTAGGGGTGGGGTAGTGTGGGCAGGGCTCACAGCCAGCTCTGTTTATCAGTGAAGCCTGTGCAATTGTTTTAGCTAACATTCTGTCTGATGACTGGTATCTGTTGAATATTTTATATATCATCTCTGACATAAGTGTTTGCTATTTTATTCATTTTACCCATCTATATGCTTGAAATTCCACATACACGTATGTATACATGTATATATGAATACGTCTATAGTACATATATGTATATGTAAAGACTGTGCATATAAATATATATTTCAAACAAGCAAGTATCAAGAAGAGTTTCACCTTGGCTTGTAGAACAGAGGGAAATGCTATATCAAGGAGTCTCTGGTCCAGGGCCCACTAGGTTCTGAATTCCCACCACTCTCACCAAGTTCAGTTCTTTTGGCCTAATAGGGCTAAGAGTCTGTCTATGCTGGGTCTTAGGAACCAATGTATTTCTTCTACTGATGGCTTACTTTTTTTGGAGGCAATAAGATTTAGGTGGGAACACAGAGCCAAACCGTAACAGTATATTTATACAGTTACAAAACTGTACACCTGATCTTGACAGCAGGTAACTTTATGAGAGGTGGGATATACTAATCTAAACGCCTTGTATTCTGAGACCTTTACTAATGACCCTTACGGACAGAGTCAAAAGTGAGTACATACCAACGTAATATTATGTAATGAGACACACAAACTTAAACTTGAGAATATTTCAGGATGCCTCTTTTTTTTCATTTTGTTTGTTTTGTTTTGTTTTGTTCTGTTTTGTTTTGTTTTGAGATGGATTTTCACTTTCATTGCCCAGGCTGAAGTGCAGTAGTATGATCTCAGCTCACCGCAACTTCTGCTTCCTGGGTTCAAGTGGTTTTCCTGCTTCAGCCTCCAGAGTAGATGGGATTAAAGGCATGCACCACCACACCAGCTAATTTTGTATTTTTAGTAGAGATGGTGTTTCTCCATGTTGGTCAAGTTGGTCTCAAATTCCCAACCTCAGGTGATCCACCCAACTTGACCTCCCAAAGTTCTGGAATTAGAGGGATATCTCTTTCAATTGTTTTACCTGAAGCCAAGCAAACCTAGCCAGAAGGTGTTCTTTCTCCTCTTTTCCCCATCAGCTCAGTCTGCTGGGCAGTACTGTTTGGAGTCTGTAGTGCGGCTAGCACTGAGTGCCAGTTATCAGCAATCTGCTGTTCAACAAGGAGAGGGGAAAGCGATCTCCTCACCACTCTCCACTCCCCTTATGCTGTATGGCCTAGGGATTAACAGCCTGAGTTCTGGAGCCACGTGAGCCTGGGAGTATATGTGTACACATCAGCACCTCCCCTTTCTGAGTGACCTTAGGAAAAGTAATTTACATGAGCCTTAGTTTCCTGATTTGTAAAATGAAGATACTAAGGACCTTCCTTAGAGGGTAGTTGCAAGAATTAAATGCGATATGCTTAGAGCACTGCACATGTAATGAGTTCTCAGTAAATGTTAAGAGGACGTATGTATTAGTCTGTTCTCACATTGCTATGAAGAAATACCCAAGACTGGGCAATTCATAAAGGAAAGAGGTTTAATTGACTCACAGTTCTGCATGGCTGCGGAGGCCTCAGGAAACTTTATGGCAGAAGGAAAGGAGAAGCAGGCACCTTCTTCACAAGGTGGTAAGACGGAGTGAGCACAAGCAGGGGAAACACCAGATGCTTATAAAACTGTCAGATCTTGTGAGATTCACTCATCATCATGAGAACAGCATGGCGGAAACCACCCCCATGATCCCATCACCTCCAGCTGGTCCCACGTTTAACACATGGGGGATTATGGGACTTTCAAGTCAAGGTGAGATTTGAGTAGGAACACAGAGCCAAACCATATCAGTATATTTATACAGTTACAAAACTGTATACCTGATCTTGACAGTATGTAACTTTATGAGAGGTGGGATATACTAACCTAAAAGCCTTATTTTCTGAGACCTTTACTAATGACCTTTACAGACAGAGCCCAAAGTGAGTACATACCAATATTGACTTCTGAAGCCACATTAAAATATAATGTTGCACTTTTATACCTGTTATAATCATTTCTTTTTTTTTTTTTCCAAGTCGAGTCTCACACTGTCACCCAGGCTGGAGTGCAATGGAGAGATCTTGGCTCACTGCAACCTCTACCTCCTTGGTGCAAGCAATTCTCCTGCCTCAGCCTCCTGAGTAGATGGGATTACAGGCACCTGCCACCATGCCCAGCTAATTTTTTGTATTTTTAGTAGAGACGGGGTTTCACTATGCTGACCAGGCTGGTCTCAAACTCCTGACCTTGTGATCTGCCTGCCTCGGCCTCCTAAAGTGCTGGTATTACAGGCGTGAGCCACTGCACCTGGTCTATAATTATTTCTTACCTCTATTCTACTATTGTACCTCACCTGTGTGATCATTTTGTCCTGTCCATCATTTTGCTCTGTCTCAGAGAATGAACACCTGAGAACAGTAATAATTTACTTAGTATTAGGTCCTGCTACTCTAGCTCCATATTCCATGGAAACATTCTTCCATTGATGACTTAGGACTTCCACAGTGGCAATTAAATAAAAATAATTCAGTCCTGATTTTCCTGGATCTTCCTTCAGTCTTCTCCTCTGAACCCAGTTGACTACTTATATCTTCTTGATACTTTTCTTTCCACGATGCTGCTCATGGCTAATTTTCCTCCTATCTCTCTAAAGGTTTCTTCTTCTCCTGCTCTGCCCAACCACCAAACATTGGTATTGCCACTGGGCAGCAATTTAAAAGAAAGGAATTTCTCTATGTGTTGATGTAGAAAGAGCTCCAAAATAGCTAATGAAATTCAAAAAACAAGATGTTTTGATTTATAATTTGCTATCTGATATGATTTGGCTCTGTGTCCCCACCCAAATCTCATCTTCAATTGTACTCCCATAATTCCAATGTGTTGTAGGAGGGACCTAGTGAAAGATGCTTTGAATCATGTGGGTGGTTTCCCCCATACTGTTCTCATGGTAGTGAATAAGTCTCATGAGATCTGATGGTTTTATCAGGGGTTTCTGCTTTTGCTTCCTCCTCATTTTCTCTTGCCGCCGCCATGTAAGAAGTGCCTTTGGCCTCCCACCATGATTCTGAGGTCTTTCCAACCATGTGGAACTGTAAGTCCAATTAAACTCTTTTTCTTTCCAGTCTTGGGTATGTCTTTATCAGCAGCATAAAAATGGACTACTGCACTATCTTCCTCTATTTTCTATTTTGTCCTTGCTGAAAATTCCTGGCATCCCTTGGTTTGTAGATGCATCACTCCAGTTTCTGCCCCTGTTGTCACATGACATTCTTTCTATGTGTCTCTGTCCTTGCATAACATCCCCCTCTCTCTGTGTCTGTGTTTAAATTTCTCTCTCTTTAATGAAGACACCTAATCATTGAATTAGGACTCACCCTTCCTATTCCAGGATGACCTCATCTTAACTGGCTTACATCTGCAAAGACCCTATTTACAAAGAAGTTCACATTCACAGGATCCAGACATTAGAACTTCAACATAGCTTTTTGAGCAACACAATTTAACCCATAACACTATGCTTTATTTTTTTTTTCTTTGAAACAGGGTCTCACTCTGTGGCCCAGGCTGGAGTGCATGGTGCGATCTCAGCTCATAGCAACCTCTGCCTCCTAGGCTCAAGGGATCCTCCCACCTCAGCCTTCCAAGTAGCTGGGACTATAGCCTCATGCCACCACACCTAATATTTGTATTTTTTGTAGAGATGAGGTCTCATCATGTTGCCTAGGCTGGTCTTGAGTGCCTAAGTTCAAAGGATCTGCCCACCTCAGCCTCCCAAAGTGCTGGGATTACAGGCATAAGCCACCACTTTACTTTTAATTGTTATTATTGTTTTTAGACAGAGTCTTGCTCTGTCACCTAGGCTGGAGTGCAGTGGCATGATCTTGGTTCACTGCAACCTCTGCTCCGGGTTCAAGCAATTCTTGTGCCTCGTCCTCCTGAGTAGCTGGGACTATAGGTATGTGCCACCACGACCAGCTAATTTTTGTAGTTTTTGGTCAAGACGGTTTTGCCATGTTGGCCAGGCTGGTCTCAAACTCCTGGCCTCAAGTGATCTGCCTGCCTTGGCCTCCCAAAGTGCTGGGCTTACAGGCATGAGCCATTCCACCCATCCCTGAGCAGTAGACATCTATAAGCCATTTTCTTTTCTTCTCTATGCCTTGTGTATTTTTCTTAATCTAATAAACATTACACATGCACACAAATAGAGATATGCTATATAGATAACAACAGACACATATATATGTACATGTTATATAATAATTAGTACCTTGTAACCTTCTCTCCTGGGTCATCAGGGTCTCTACCCTGTAATCATTGTTCCTCTCTATGTATTTTGTGTTACAGCTGAATCATGTCTTCCCCAAATTCATATCCTTAAGTTTTAACCCCCCTATGTGCCTGACTTAGTCAGTTCAGGCTCCTATAGCAAAATACTACAGACTGGATGGCTCAAACAATATTTATATCTCACAATTCTGGAGGCTGGAATTCTGAGATTAAGGTGCAGGAATGGTCAGGCTCTGGTGAGAGCCCTTTTCTGGGTTGCAGATGGTCAACTTCTCCTTGAACCCTCATGTGGTGGAAGGAGAGCAAGAGCACTCTCTGGGGTCCTTTCTATAAGGGCACTAATTCCATTTATGAGGGCTCCTCTTTCTTGAGTTAATTTCTTTCCAATTCTCCACCTCCAAATACCATCACATTGTGGGTTAGGATTCCAATATGTAAATTGGTGGGGGGTGGGTACGACACAAATATTCAGTCCATTGCAGTGACTGTATTTGGCAATACAGCCTTTAAGGAGGTAATTACTTTTAAATGACATCATAAGGGTGAGGCCCTAATCCAATATGACTGGTGTTCTCTTAAGAGAGAGAGACAGAGAGAGAGGGGGGATGTGAAGAATGCTCACACACAAAGAAAAGGCCATTTGAGAACAAAGAGAGATGATAGCTGTCTGCAGGCCAAGGAGAGAGACCTCAGGAGAAACCAACCCTACAGGTACCTTGATCTTCCAGCCTCCTCAAAAAAAACGACTCTGCTGTTTAAGCTACTCAGCTTGGGCTATTTTATCAGGGCAATCCTAGCATAGTTTCATTATTCTCATGAGTTTAGCTCCTTCTTCTGTGCTAAAGAATCCCAAATCAACATCTCTAATCCTTCTCTTTCAACGCCTTCAGATGTGCTTCCTGCTGAAGTATCATTTAATGTACCCACAACAAAATTATCACTGGCTTTTCCTACTCTGACCCCATCTTGCATTTAAATATCACTCTGGGCCGGGCGTGGTGGCTCATGCCTGTTATTCCAGCACTTTGGGAGGATGAGCTGGGTGGAATGCTTGAGGCTAAGAGTTTGAGACCAGTCTCATCAACATGGCAAAAGCGTATCTCTACTAAAAATAAAAAAATTGGCTGGGCGTGTTGGCATGCATCTGTAATCCCAGCTGCTCAGGAGGTTGATGCACGAGAATTGCTTGAGCCTGGGAGACAGAGGATGCAGTGAGCCAAGATCCCACCACCGCACTCCAGCTGGAGCAACAGAGTAAGATTCTATCTCAAACAAATAGAAAAATAATAAATAAATAAATACCACTCTGTCCAGAGACATCCAAGTCTGAAATCTGGTAAAGCCCTTCTCCCTCGACCCTCACAGCCAATCAATGAGCACCCTACTGATTCTATGTCATTAATATCCCTCAATCTAAGTCCTCCTCTCCATCCTACTGCCATTACTTTCATCCAGCCACTTCTTATCTCTTACCTAGGCCACTGGAATAGTCTGCTAATTGGTTCCCCAGCATCCAATCTTGACCCCTTAAATCCATCACTTCCAAGGTGGCTAGAGTTATTTATACAAAACACAAGTTGGATTATGTTGCTCTGCTGCCTAAAACCCTTGCCTCCCATCCCCTCTACTTTCTGAACCTGCACACAAGACCCCCTATCACCTGCCCTATCCATCCTTTTAGCTTTATATCTTGCCTCTTCCTGTTTTTAATGTTACACTACTAACATGAAACTGCTTGCAGATACTGGGTTCACACATCTGTCCCTCTGGTGCGCCAGTCTTCCTGCCATGAATGCACTTTCTTTCTTTGCCTAACTTTTATCAACCTTCAAGATGCATTCCAGGTATATCATGTCCTCCATAAAGTCTTGCTGAATCCCAGATGAGGTAAAGTGTTCTTTGTATGTGTGAGAGAATGCCCTGAACACACGCATATATTAAATATCAAATTATGTGTCTGTCTCTCTGGCTGTAAGCACCTGAGTGATAAACATCATGTATTTTATTTTATTTTATTTTTTTATTTTATTTTTTTTAGAAAAAGAGAGAAAAGGAGAAAAAAAAAAGAAATAGCAAAAGAAAGAAAAAAAGAATGAAAGAGAGAAATAAAGAGGACGAGAAAGAGGGAGAGAGATTGGGATTCTTGTTCTATTGCCCAGGCTAGAATGCAGTCTAAAAATGGGTATTAAAAACCTCTTTTATGCCAATAATTGTGCTTAACAATGGAGACAGGAAGAAATAGGGGATGAAAATAACAAATAAGCAGACAACCAATATTTTATTTAAACCTGTGAAA